>JBBPOJ010001124.1:0-16289 GCA_038091395.1 Leccinum rimulosum | reverse complement strand
CTCGTTTTTTATCATCATTTATAACATCGCGAGTCTTTGGAGATTGGAGAGTTCGTCGATTTTCTCCCTGACTAGCTACATAATGCCGTCAATGAAATTTACCTACCAAGTACTGCCTGAGATCCTACTCAGCGTCCCACGAATGATTGTGCTGCTTTTAATCCATCGACTCACGCTTAACCGCGTCCGGGTCAGCTTTTATTCTACTTGGTGTGCGTCGTCACACTTCATGCGAGGCTAAACCCTTCTCGTCTGAATGGGACAATGATGATACAGAAGAGATCGGAGACGCGATAATTCGAGATGCCGTCCTGATAGTGGTAGGAACACTGTCTTCCTACTACCTCATTTAGGGTCTGCCTACAGGAGACTAAGATGTCATGCCGAGACGATCAGAGGCACTCGCGCTACCCCCGTCGCGTTCTTAGCTCCCGCGCGCATATACCCGTCTACCGTGACTCTGCCGGCACCGACCTCGGGGGACGAACACGTGAACCATGCGAGGCGGACGCCTTTGGCGATGCCCTCGTGCGGACGTGCACCCGGATCCTGCGGGGAAACGACGTCCACATTTCAGTACCGACCACAAGCCGAAGAACGAATGCTGGAAAAAGACGAATCGGACGAGGACGAAGGAAAAGAAGATGGGGAAGACGACCTCCATCCCTAGGCTGACCGTGCACGCGGTCGCGTCGATGCTCGCAAGCACTTCGAGGGGGTACACGACTGTGCGTGCGATCTCACGGTGGGAGTGCCTCAGACCCTCCCCCTACGCGTACCAAGATGAACACGAGAGGCTCGACGGAGCGGGCGGCGGCGACATGGGTGCTCAAACCGCGTCGTCTCGCCGAGAGTATGCATTCCGACAGGACTCACACTCTGTAATGACGATGACTACCAGACAAATAGTTCCTCTGTGGAAAGTACTCGGCCAGCCGTGAATACTCCCCTCCCTTCCTGTCTGCAACCACTCTTCGTGCAAGTCGCCCTTGAGCGCGAAGGGGTTTGACTCATGTCTCCTACATCAAGAGAAATCACGGTTTTATCCTTACAGACACAACATTTCTCGCAGCACCTGTTCTGAACTGCGTGAGCATCCTGCTTCAAGGGTTTTATATTCAACCATAGACGAGCAATGCACTGCTCAAGCGGCGCACTAAATAAAGACCTCGCTTAATATATTATCTACAGTATCATTCTTCTGTCGTTTTCGACGAGCAGCAACACAACCACTTGGGAAACGAAATGGAAAGCTTGACGTTCTCTGAGTCTTCCTAATACTTGCTGTAAGTTTCACAACACGGGCTCAAGGAAAGTGGGCGCACGCTCAAATAAATTCTCTGAGTCGAGGGTTGACCTGTATCTTTTGCGGGTTGTGCCTTATATGAGGTGGTCGACGCCGGACAACCTGCCTCGTTCGCTGGCTTCGGATCCGGAGGACGTCCGGTACTAGTGCTACCACTGTGGTCACCGTTCACATCTGACGGAGGAACTACGTCGCTCGATGGCCCTGAATTCGGAGGACGACCTCCGGTGTTAGTGGCCTGGTCGCGGTCTCCATCTACACGAGGTCTGGCTTTCTTCTTCTTCTCCTTCTTCTTCTGCAAGGAAAGATAAACCTTGGTATCTGCGGGCCCAATGGACAACTTTTAAACACCTACCGGTTTCCCAACCTTTGTGACCGTTCGCTAGGATGATAATTTAGACGGACCAGGTTCACTTTAAGGAGCACTCACGGCTTGACGGCGACCTTCAGCCATTGTCGAAAATGCTCTGTTCGAGCCATTCACGCTCTCTGCTGGCCTAGATTGAATGCCGACAAGGCGATGAGACTCAGGGACTGCGGGTTCTCTGATGCTCTTCTTCCACTTAAAAATCCGAAGGAATTGAGTCAACGGCGCACTATTATTATGCTTCTCTGAGCGTATCTCTGGAATTTCCGAATGTATCTCTGGGGTGGGTGTCATGAGGTGGACCGGAGGTTGCAATGTGGATTGGGATGAGACAGGTGGTGGCAGCTGGCCCTCGTGATGAACAGACGACGCCGGCGAGGGATCCTGGCGTAGCTTCAGCACGGCAGCAAAGTCAGAATGAATTGATCACAAACCTCATCGTAGTTGAATTGATCTTCAACCATGGGCGTTGTGGGTGGGAGCTCTACCTGTGCCTTATGATGATGATATGTTTCGAACAGGAAAGGAACGAACTCATACCTCCAATAAGTCAACATCACTGTCCGAATGGGATTCAATGAGTTCTTTCTGATATCAGGACGGCGGTCTCAGATAAGAACGTCACTTCAAAATGCATACACTCACATCCTTGAGGTATGATGGTGGCAGGACCTTACGGAGATTGCGGAGCGTGATTGTCTTGTCACCCGCAGCCACCATATCATAGTTTGTCGAGATTTCCATGGACCCGACATCATGGGGGTAGTCAACGACAGGTCCGATTTGTTGATGTGTCGTAGTGTCCCAGAACGAGACCGATGAGTTGGCAGAGACTACTATGCATGCCCCGTCGCATGCTAGTGTGATGGAACTTGGATTGTTGTCGCTGTGAATAGACCATTGCGAGAGCGTCGTCCTTGAGAATACGTCGAGGCTGTAGATGTTGCCATCGTGAGACAAGGCATAGACTTGTTTTCCATCGCCCGTCCAGGCGAGGGATCCATTGAATGTCGACTTGACTTGAATTGGAAAGTCCTTGAGGAGTGTGCCATCGAGACTGTCGTAGATCCGGACGGACTCGCGAGCCCACGTGGCAGTTGCGATCAGTTTGCCGTCTGGAGAGAATTTGACCGTGACCAAGATAGAGTCGTGTTCGAAAGGGCCAAGCAGTCGCTCCCCCGTGGGAAATGACCAGACACTAACCGTCTTGCCAAACGAACCAGTCGCGATTTTCGTCCCATCGGATGAGATGTCCATCGCCCACACCGCCTCGTCGTGTGCGTTGAACTTGTGCGCCTTTTCGAAGGTCGTCGAATTCCACACCATAACTTGACCGCTCCCCGTCCCAGCCACCACCCACCTGCCGTCTCGTGACACGACAAGATCGTACACGGGGCTTCCAGCATCCATTGGCATTCCTACCTCCATGCCATCCTCCGCTCGCCATCGTCGAATCTTCCCTTCCCCTCCACTACTTACAACCTCCTTCCCGCCGGGGAGAAACGCGACCGAATACACATCCGGATGATCGATTTTGATCAGGTTTGCGTCTCTCTGGTCAACCGTGACGATACGGGAAGAGGGTCCATCCGTGTCGTCGCCCGTTTCTGGGTATATTCCGCTTTCAATGGCCTCTTTTGCATCACCTCTGATAGACATTGAGACTGGAGGAACGTCGAGCCTTTCAAATTCTGTTCTCGTTCAATGTCATTCGAGTGTCTTGTCGACATGCTCACCACTCCTATTAAAACGTCTTTTTGCAAGTATACTGAGTTGCAGCAATCAGCGCTAAGCGGTGGAAAGAAGGAGGAAACCTGCAAATACCGCGTGTCAACAACCATCAGGCTGTGCACTTTGGCGCCTGCCTTCGCCCACGTGCATCCTTTACCCCCCTCGAGTCAAAGTGCCCCACGTTACTAGATCACAACCCACCTCATCCGAAGTACTATCGGACTTTTTTTTCTCACAACTTCTCACTAGTACTAGCCCGCCGCTTTCTCTTGATCTCCTCGGTAAACGCCTTCGGGTTCTGAATCGGCTCGCGCACTACAAAGTCCGATGTACATCGCACGGCAATCCGTCGTTAACAAAATTCGCGTTCACCCACGACACGTTCGACGTATTTTGAGCGAATCCACATCGCCCCGGCTGTCCCACCCACGAGCAAAATCTTGTCGTAGTATGGCTTGCCAAGCTCGCATCCAGCGGTGCCTTCTTGAACACCGTCTCGTGCAGGTCTTGCGCGAATATGAACGAGTAGGTGGACCTACCCGGGAAGAGGCGAAACAGCCAGAAGGGGGAGCGGGAAGAACACACCACGAGCACTGGCCCATAGTACCCAGCATCGTGTCCACCAAAAATATGCACAAACCTGCCCTGCCCAGGTTTATACTCGCCCCCCTGCCAGTGAACGAGGAGGATCTGCTGTCTCAAATCATTCCAGAGCTTGGTGTACTCCCTGTTCGCGTCCAGGCTATTGTCGTGTACCTTATGAAAATTCCCTTTTTATTTGCCTGTAAGCCCAGGCCAGGGAGACGTTCAGACGAAAAATCGAACAACACGATCGAATACACATCATCCAGATGTTCGATTGTGATCAGATTTGTTCCCCTTCGGTCAAGCGTGACCATACGCATACGGGGAAAGTGTGTATCTGGAGAGGTTATTCTATTGGAGAGGGTATTCTTGGAGGCCTCGCACGCTCGGGTGCTTCCTGGAAGCCAGCAAAAAGTGCCCGTTTCAGCTAGCGAAACCGAGAAAAGCGTCACTGCAAGCGACGTCTCGACATTAGGAATGGCGGTCGATTTCATCGATAAAACGAGGAAATAAAAGTACCTTTGAAAACACCATTCTCGATTGACCAGCGTCATTGTTTGTCTCTAGGGTTCGCCGCTCTCGTTCTTCTACTTCAAGCGTCTCTTGGAAAGTATACCGGCGCAGAACAGTGGAGAGAAACCACGTGTCATTGAGACCCACGCACAACCACAGGCTGTGCTCTTTGCGCTTGCTTCCGCCCTGAGGGACGAACACGCGAACCAGGCGAGGCGGATGCTCAGGGAAATGTATGCTGGGCATGTATACCTCTCTCCCTGCGCATACCAAGATGAGCACGAGAGCTTGACGGAGCGGGCGGCGGCGGCGCGGTGGTGCTCAACCCGCGTAGTCTCGCCGAGGGCCTGCATTCCGACAAGATTCACACTTTGTAACGACGTCGACGACCAGGCAAACAATTTCGCTGTGGAAAGGCGCCTTCGTTCAGCCGCACTCGCGTGGAGACTCCGCTCCTTTCCTGTCTGCAACCACTCTTCGTGCAAGTCACCCTTCAAGTTGAGTGGGAAGGGGTTCAACTCATGTCTCCGACATCGAAAGAAATCACGATCACAAGTTTTATCCTGACAGACACGAGCTGTTCGAACTGAGTGAGCATCCTGCTTCAAAAGTTCAATATTAATATTCAATCATAGACAGGAAAATTTTGCACCGCTATAGTATCATTCTTCTTTCGTCTCCGATGAGCAGCAACACAACCACTTGGGAAACGAAATGGAAAGATTGACGTTCTCTGAGTCTTCCTAATGCTTGCTGTAAGTTTCGGAACATGTGCTCAAGGAAAGTGGGCGCACGCTCAAATAAATTCTCTGAGCCGAGGGCTGACCTGTGTCTTTTGTGGGTTGTGCCTTATATGATGTGGTCGACGCCGGACAACCTGCCTCCTTCGCTGGCTTCTGAATCGGATCCGGAGGACGTCCGGTGCTAGTGCTACCACTGTGGTCACCTTTCACATCTGACGGAGGAACTACGTCGCTCGATGGCCCTGGATTCGGAGGACGACCTCCGGTATTAGTGGCATGGTCGCGCTCTCTATCTGCACAAGGTTTGGCTTTCTTCTTCTTCTCCTCCTCCTCCTCCTCCTTCTCCTTCTTCTTCTGCAAGGATAGATAAACTATGGCATCTGCGGGCCCAATGGACAACTTTAAACACCTACCGGTTCCCCAACCCTTCTGACCGTTCGCTAAGATCGTAGTTTAGATGGATCAGGTTCACTTCAAGGAACACTCACTGGTATGCTTTGAGCTTTGGCCATTGTTGAAACTGCTCTGTTTGAGGCATTCACATTCTGTGCTGACCTGGATTGAATGCCGGCAATGCGACGAGGCAACGAGACTGTAGGTACTCTGATGCTCTTCTTCCACCTTCCGAAAATACGAAGGAATTGAGACAGTGGCACATTATCACCATGCTTCTCTGAGCATATCTCTGGGATGTCCGAATGTATCTCTGGGGTGGGTGTCATGAGGTGGACCGTAGGCCGTGATGTGGAGTGGGATGTGACAGGTGGTGGCACCTGGTCCTCATGATGAACAGATGACGCTGGCGAGGGTGCCTTCGCAGCGTCAGCACGGCAGCAAAGTCGGAATGAATTGATTACAAACCTCGTCGTAGTTAAACTGATCGTCAGCCGTGGGCGTCGTGGGTGGAAGCTCGACCTGCGCCGTATTATGACATGTTTCGAACCGGAACAGGAATGAACTAGTACCTCAAGTAAGTCATCATTAGATGACGGCGCACTATTGTTATGCTTCTCTGAGCGTGTATCTGGGGTTTCCGAATGTATCTCTGGGGTGGGTGTCATGAGGTGGACTGAAGACTGTGGTGTAGAGTGGGATGAAACAGGCGGTGGCACCTGGTCCTCATCCCAATCAACAGACGACTCCGGTGAGGGAGCCTGCCGTAGCGTCAATACGGCAGCAAAGTCAGAATGAATTGATCACAAACCTCATCGCAGTAGAACTGATATTCAGCCGTGGGCGTCGTGGGTGGAAGCTCGACCTGCGCCGTATTATGACATGTTTCGAACCGGAACAGGAATGAACTAGCACCTCAAGTAAGTCATCATTAGATGACGGCGCACTATCGTTATGCTTCTCTGAGCGTGTCTCTGCGATTTCCGGATGTATCTCTGGGGAGGAGGTGGTTCGGCGTACCTTCCGAGTCTGTGGCAGTATCAATTTGAACACGGCAACAAAGATAATTGGAATCTCGGAATCGAGCACGAACCTCTTCAGTAAGCGTGTCAAGGATTTTCATCACGTCCTCCTGGTTCATCTTGAGACGTCCCAATAACCTCCTCCTGATGTTATTGCTGCTCGGCTTCCTTTGGCCCTTTACGAGAACCCTCAATGCCGTCGCCGCCATGGCCACGCCGTTCGTCGTTTCCAACTGAAAGCCATTCTCTGGGGGGAGGGAGCAGCTCCTCAGAACATCGCGGATCTTCCTCTGTGACTCCGCGTATTTGGCGGCGACTTCCAGGTCGTTATCATTCCACAATCTACTTCTGACGCACGCGTGCCCTTGAACGTTCCCGATTCCCAGCCTACTATCCAAAGCAGGTTTGTTCCTCGTCCACCAATCTTCCATCGTCGTCTCCGGTTTGAGATCGGTGACGACGACCGCGACCGGCACCCGGCCCTGACACAGAAACTCGGCAAACAACCGATAGTTATTCCGCGTCCTCGGTGTCACGCGCGATCGCATGCAGAACAGCAAGAGGTGCACCCCACCTCCGGCCCTCAGAGCGCAGATGAGCTTGTACGCGTTCTCGATGGCGTCGAGGTGTGCGTTGACCGAGATCTTTGATTCCTGCCACCACTCACCCAGCCCGGCGGTTGCGAAGATGCTGAGCTTGAAAGTGCCGTCTATGCTTACGTGGTACAGATCATATTGCATAATACCCCTTGCGTGCGAATCGATCCCCGGCGCGAGCATTTCTTGTGCGATGAGGTTGACGACAGAATTTTGCCCTTCGCCAAAGAGTATGACGTTAACCGGAGGCGGCCACATCGTTCTGGAGCCTGCTCCCGTGTCATTTGATCGTGCATTCCTTGATTCCTCGTAATTTGCCGGCGACGACGAAGGTCCTGGACAAAGCGCTTGTCAGTTTATTTTACTTTATTTATCCGACTTCAGCTCTCCGCTTCTGAGTAACTGACCAGAGCCATCATTCCATGGTCTTGAGGTTTTAATCAGGTTTGTATCCTGGTCAACCGTGACAATACGGGAGGAGGGTCCGCCAGTGTCGTCGCTCGTTTCTGGGTCTACATCAATATTCAACTTGCAATATCCTCATTTTTATCACCTTTGACAGACATTGCTCCCTGGTACCTGTGACTCGAGGTCCGACGATTCACCCTGACCAGCCATGTCTTGTTCAGTAATGTCGTCGATCAAATGTCTTGACTTACCGCTCTTGTTCTTCTACTTTATGCTTCTCAACGGAAGTTTACCGGCGCAGAGCAGTGGAGAGAAACCTGTACCACGTGTCATTGAGCCACGCACAACACAGGCTGTACTCTTCGCGAGCGCTTGCTTCCGCTTTGAGGGACGAACACGCGAACCAGGCGAGGTGGATGCTCAGGGAAATGTATGGTGGGCATGCATACCTCTCTCCCTACGCGTACCAAAATGAGCACGAGGGCTTGACGGAGCGGGCGACGGCGGTGTGGTGCTCAACTCGCGTAGTCTCGCCGAGGGCCTGCGTTTCGACAAGACTCACACTTTCTAACGACGTCGACGACCAGGCAAAGAGTTCCGCTGTGGAAAGGCGCCTTCGTTCAGCCGCACTCGCATGGAGACTCCGCTCCTTTCCTGTCTGCAACCACTCTTCGTGCAAGTCGCCCTTGAGCGGGAACGGGTTCAACTCATGTCTCCGACATCGAGAGAAATCACGGTCACAAGGTTTATCCTTACAGACACGAGCTGTTCGAACTGAGTGAGCATCCTGCTTCAAAAGTTCAATATTCAATCATCGACGGGAAATGCACCGCTCAAGCACATGGTCATTGATCATAGTATATCACCTATAGTATCATTCTTCTTTCGTCTCCGATGAGCAGCAACATAACCACTTGGGAAAAGAAATGGAAAGCTTGACGTTCTCTGAGTCTTCCTAATGTTTGCTGTAAGTTTCGGAACATGTGCTCAAGGAAAGTGGGCGTACGCTGAAATGAATTCTCTGAGTCGAGGGTTGACCGGTATCTTTTGCGAATTGTGCCTTATACGATGTGGTCGACGCCAGACGACCTGCCTGGTTCTCTGGCTTCGGATCCGGAGGACGTTCGGTGGTAGCGCTACCACTGTGGTCACCGTTTACATCTGACGGAAGAGTCACGTCGCTCGATGGCCCTGGCTTCGGACGACCTCCGCCCGGACGAGGTCTGGCTTTCGACTTCTTCTCTTTCTTCTTCTGCAAGGAAAGATAAAAGATGGCATCTATGGACCAAATGGACAACTTCAAACACCTACCGGTTCCCCAACCCTTCTGACTGTTCGCTAAGATGATAGTTTAGACGGACCAGGTTCACTTCAAGAGCACTCACTGGTATGCTTTGAGCTTTGGCCATTGTCGAAAATGGTCTGTTCCAGGCATTCACGTTCTGTGCTGACCTGGATTGAATGCCGGCAATGCGACGAGGCGACGAGACTGTAGGTTCTCTGATGATCTTCTTCCACCTAAAAATCCGAAGGAGCCGAGACGGCGACACACTATTATTAAGCTTCTCTGAGCGAATCTCTGGGGTGGAGGTCATGAGGTGCACTGGAGGCTGTGATGTTGTATGGGATGAGACAGGCGATGGCAGCTGGTTCTCAGGATAAACAGACGACGCCGGTGAGGGAGCCTGTCGTAGCGTTAACACGGCGGAAAAGTTGGAATGAATTGATCACAAACCTCGTCGTAGTTGAACTGATCGTCAGTCGTGGGCGTCGTGGGCGGGAGCTCTACCTGTGCCCTATGACGATATGTTTCGAACAGGAAAGAAACGAACTCATACCTCCAGCAAGTCAACATCGCTGTCCGAATGGGATTCAACGAGTTCTTTCTGGTGTCAGGACGGTGGTCTCAGATAACAACGTCACTTCAAATGCAAATACTCACATCCTTGAGATACGATGGTGGCAGGACCTTACGGAGATTGCGGAGCGTGATAGTCTCCTCTCCCGCAGCCACCATATCATAGTTTTCCGAGACTGCCATGCAAAAGGCAGGATGGGGGTAGTCAACGACAGGTCCGATTTGTTGATGTGTTGTAGTGTCCCAGAATGAGACCGATGAGTCGGCAGAGACTGCTATGCATGCCCCGTCGCATGCTAGTGTGATGCACCTTGGATTTTTGTCGCTGTGAATAGACCATTGCGAGAGTCTCGTCCGTGAGGACACGTCGAGACAATGGATGTTGCCATCATGAGACAATGCAAAGAGTTTCTTTCCATCGCCCGTCCAGGCGAGGGATCCGTTGAATGCCGAGCTGACTCTGATTGGAAAGTCCTTGAGGAGAGTGCCATCGAGACTGTCATACATCCGCACGGACTCGCGATAATACGTTGCAGTTGCGATGAATTTACTGTCCGGTGAGAATTTGACTGCAACCACCCAGTCGTCGTGTACCAAAGGCCCGAGAAGTCGCCGCTCCAACGTGGGTAACGACCAGACACTGACCATCTTGTCATACGATCCAGTCGCGATTTTCGTCCCGTCGGATGAGATGTCCACAGTACTCACCCAATCGTCTTGTGCGTTGAATTCCTTTTCCTTTTCGAAGCTCGTCTAATTGCACACCATAACTTGACCACTCCCCGTCCCAGCCACCACCCACTTGCCGTCTCGTGAAACGACGAGATCGAACACGGAGCTTCCAGCATCGATTGGCATTCCTACCTCCATGCCATCTTCCACTCGCCATCGTCGAATCTTCCCTTCTATGCCACCGCTCACGACGTCCTTCCCGCCGGCGAGAAACGCGACCGAAAACACCTTATCCGGATGATCGATCGTGACCAGGTTTGCATCCCTCTGGTCAACCGCGACTATGCGGGGGGAGGCTCCACCCGTTTCTGGGTATATTCCGCTTTCAATGACCTCTTTTTCATCACCTTCGATAGACATTGTGATTGTGACTAGATGAACGTCGAATTCCTTAAATTCAATATCATTCGAGTGTCTTGTCGACATGCTCACCGTCTCTTGGCAAGTATACTGAGCTGCCAGCGATCGGCGCTAAGCGGTGGAAAGAAGGAGGAACCTGCAAGTACCGCATTTTAACTTGAACAATCAGGCTGTACACTTGGCGCTTGCCTTCCCCCACGTCCCCTACGTTACTAGATCACTACACAACCCACCTCGTCCTAAGTACTATCAGACATTTTCCCCCTATCTCACTTACAACTTCTCACTAGCCCGCCGCTTCCTCTCGATCTCCTCTGTAAACGCCTTCGGGTTCGGCTCGTGCACTACAAAGTCCTATGTACATCGCACGGCAACCCGTCGTTAACAAAATTGGCGTCCACCCACAACACGCTCAACCTACCTCGAGCGAATCCATATAGTCCCAGCTCTCCCGCCCACGAGTAAAATCTTGTCGCAGTACAGCTTGTCAAGCTCGGGATCTAGCTGCGCCTTCTTGACCACCGTCTCGTACATGTCCTGCGCGAACTCGAGGGAGTAGGTGGACCTACCCGAGAAGAGGAGAAAAGCCAGAAGGGGGAGAGGGCAGAACAAACCACGAGCACTCGCCCATAGTATCCAACATCGTATTCACCAACAACATACATACACAAACCTGTCCTGCCGAGGTTTATACTCGACCCCTGAACGAGTCAGATCTGCTGTCTCTGATCGTTCCAGAGCTTGGTGTACTCCGTGTTCGCGTCCAGGCTGTTATCGTGCACCCTGAGATCGAGCTTGAGGAAGGAAAAGTTGGCGTTGACGTAGTGACTGTAAGCCAGGTCAGGGAGACGTTCAGACGAAAATTCGAACAACACTAATATTAGCCTAGGTTCCGCACGGGTAACATCGTGCCACAAAAAGCCGATACCCTTTGCGGGTACGGGTAAAAACCGACCCGTCCTGACCCAGAGTCTCATACAACACTCGATGCTCAGATGATCGTTTCATTCAACATGACTACAAGGACGACACTATTAAAGACGACCCCAGGCAACGGGGAGTCCGAGTTCAAGTTGGCGGCCTCTCTCAGGCTGTACAGCCCAAGGATTGCTTTTACCTTTCTGTCCGTTGCACGCTGTGTTGCACTGATCATCACCAAAGAACAGAAAAGAACAGAAAAAATACTTGACGAACACGGTGCAGATGATCCACACAGAAGAAAATGGAAAACGGTGAAAGAAACAGAATCGAAACGAGAGAGAAGAAAAGTAGTGTAGCATCCTTGCAACCGACACACAACCTTAAATCCTTCCCCACAGCGGCTCGCCGCAACGACGCCGCGACCAACCCTTCCTCTCCGCTAGACCCCGACCCCAACCCCATCCCCGTACTCGCGTTTCGGATACTCGCGAAAATACCTCAGCTTATCCGCCAACCGCTGCAAAAACTTGGCCTGCTCGCATCAGCTAAGGGAAATTACAGCGCCAGAGCCATCACCTCGCTCAACGCGTACCGCGTCAGCTTATAGTTCTTGTCTCGGAAGTCTGGAAAGGCATCCTCGTCCAGCGTTTTCCGCACTCGCACGGAGACTCCCCTCCTTTCCTGTTCTGCAACCACTCCAATTCGCCCTTGAGCTCGAAGAGGTTCTACTCATATCTCCCACATCGAGAGAGATCACGGTCACAAGTTTTATCCTTACAGAAACCACATTCCTCGCAGCACCTGTTCTGAACTGAGTGAGCATCCTGCTTCAAGGATTCCATATTCAATCATAGACGGGCAATGCACCGCTCAAGGACATGATCATCGACCATAGTATATTACCTATAGTATCATTCTTCTGTCGTCTCCGGCGAGCAGCAACACAACCACTTGGGAAACATAATGGAAAGCTTGACGTTACCTGACTCTTCCTAATGGTTGCTGTAAGTTTTGCAACATGTGCTCAAGGAAAGTGGGCGCACGCTCAAACGAATTCTCTGAGTCGAGGGTTGACCTGTATCTTTTGCGGGTTGTGCCTTATATGATGTGGTTGACGCCGACGGACGACCTGCCCCGCTCGCTGGTTTCGGATCCGGAGTACGTCCGGTGCTAGTACTAACACTGTGGTCACCGTTCACATCTGACAGAAGAACTACGTCGGTCGATGGCCCTGGATTCGGACGACCTCCGCCGAGTCCGCCAGCACGAGGTTTGGCTTTCGACTTCTTCTCTTTCTTCTTCTGCAAGGAAAGATAAACTATGGCGTCTGCGGGCCCAATGGACAACTTTTAAACACCTACCGGTTTCCCAACCTTTGTGACCGTTCGCTAGGATGATATTTTAGACGGACCAGGTTCACTTTAAGGAGCACTCACGGCTTTACGGCGACCTTCAGCCATTGTCGAAAATGCTCTGTTCGAAACATTCACGCTCTCTGCTGGCCGAGATTGAACGCCGACAAGGCGATGAGACTCAGGGACTGCGGGTTCTCTGGTGCTCTTCTTCCACTTAAAAATCCGAAGGAATTGAGTTAACGGCGCACTATTATTATGCTTCTCTGAGCGTATCTCTGGTATTTCTGAATGTATCTCTGGGGTGGGTGTCATGAGGTGGACCGGAGGCTGCAATATGGATTGGGATGAGACAGGTGGTGGCAGCTGGCCCTCGTGATGAACAGACGACGCCGGCGAGGGAGCCTGGCGTAGCATCAGCACGGCAGCAAAGTCAGAATGAACTGATCACAAACCTCATCGTAGTTGAATTGATCTTCAACCATGGGCGTGGTGGGTGGGAGCTCTACCTGTGCCTTATGATGATGATATGTTTCGAACAGGAAAGGAACGAAATACCTCCAGCAAGTCAACATCGCTGTCCGAATGGGATTCGACGAGTTCTTTCTGATGTCAGGACGGCGGCCTCAGATAACAACGTCACTTCAAAATACATATACTCACATCCTTGAGGTGTGATGATGGCAGGACCTTACGAAGATTGCGGAGCGTGATGGTCTCCTCTCCCGCAGCCACCATATCATAATTTTCCGAGATGGTCATGAACGAGACATCATGGGGGTAGTCAATGACAGGTCCAATTTGTTGTTGCGTTGTAGTATCCCAGAATGAGACCGATGAGTCGGCAGAGACTGCTATCCATGCCCCGTCGCATGCTAGTGTGATGTACCTTGGATTGTTGTTGCTGTGAATTGACCATTGCGAGAGTCTCGCCTTTGAGGACACGTCGAGACAATGAATGTTGCCATCGTGAGACAATGCAAAGAGTTTCTTTCCATCGCCCGTCCAGGCGAGGGATCCGTTGAATGACGAGCTAACTTTAATTGGAAAGTCTGCGAGGAGTGTGCCATCGAGACTGTCGTAGATCCGAACGGACTCGCTCAACCATGTGGCAGTTGCGATGAATTTGCCATCTGGAGAGAATTTGACCGTGTCCAACCAGTTGTCGTGTTCCAAAGGCCCGAGTAGTCGCTCCCCCGTGGGAAACGACCAGACACTGACCGTCTTGTCCGATCCAGTCGCGATTTTCGTCCAGTCGACTGAGATGTCCACCGCATTCATCGCCTGGTCGTGTGCTTTGAAGTCGTTTTCCTTTTCAAAGCTCGTCGAATTCCACACCACCACTCGACCGTCAAATGTCCCAGCCACGACCCACTTGCCATCCCGTGACACGACAAGATCGTACACGGAACTTCCAACATCCATTGGCATTCTTACCTCCATGCCATCTTCCGTTCGCCATCGTCGAATCTTCCCCTCCTTTCCACCACTTACAACCTCCTTCCCGCCGGGGAGAAACGCGACCGAAAACACCTTATCCGGATGATCGATTTTGATCAGGTTTGCGTCTCTCTGGTCAACCGTGACGATACGGGGGGAGGGTCCATCCGTGTCGTCGCCTGTTTCTGAGTATATTCCGCTTTCAATGGCCTCTTTTTCATCACCCTTGATAGACATTGTGACTGGAGGAACCCTCGAACCCTTCAAATTATGTTTCCCGTTCAATGTCATTCGAATGTCTTGTCGACATGCTCACCGCTCCGGTTTTTCTACTATTCAAACGTCTCTTGGCAAGTATACTGGGCTGCTAACGATCAGCGCTAAGCGGAGGAAAGAAGGAGGAACCTGCGCGTGTCAAACATCTGGCTGTGCACTTGGCGCTTGCCTTCGCCCACGTGCATTCACTGAACTCTTTCGCCTTTTTGACGCTCGTCGAATTCCACACCATCACTTGACCACTCCTCGTCCCAGCCACCACACACCTGCCGTCTCGTGACACGAAGAGGTTGTACACGGAGCTTCCAGCATCCATTGGCATCCCTACCTCCATACCATCTTCCGCTCGCCATCGTCGAATCTTCACCGCTTACCACCTCCTTCCTGCCAGCGACAAATGTGATCGAACACACATCACCTGGATGTTCGATTTTGATTTCCCGTCGGTCAAGCGCGACCATACATACATAGGGAAAGTGTGTATCTGGAGAGGTTACGCTTGGACTCCGGCCTCGCACGCTCTGGTCCACGTTGAGTACGAGTCGTCCGTGCTTCTTGGAAGCCAACAAAAAGAGCCTGTTTCAGCTAGCGGTGGATGGAAACCGAGAAAAGCGTCACCGCAAGCGACAACTCGACATTCGGAATGGTGGTTGATTTCATCGACTCGGATACAACGAGGGAAAAAAAGGTACCTTTGAAAATACCATTCTCGATCGACTAGTAGCGTCGTCACTCGTTGTTGGGTTCCCTGTACTTCAAGCGTCTCTTGGAAAGTATACTAGCGCAGAGCAGTGGAGATAAACCTGTACCGCGTTGGTACCGCGTGTCATTGAGACCCACTGCAGGCTGTGCTCTTCGCGCTTGCTTCCGCCCCATGCGTCGCCGCGACGCCTTTACATACCTTTGGCTCGGACAGCCACAAGAAACCATGTAATGTTGCATGGGAAATGGTGTCCATTGGTACTTCGGTGACTGACGGTGCTCTGCCCAAAATCAAATTTCAAGGACTGTAAGTCATGGATGAAGTTGTCAGGTCTCTTATACTAGGTCTTGTCAAGCAACTCGAGTTCGTCAGCGATGTCGATGAGGCCTTGAGGCCGCGTGTCTCGATCAACATACTGCTATTGCCTTGTCAGGCAGCCTCGGCCTCTCACTATGAGCAGGTTCGTGCGCAATCGAACGGGGCGGAGCCTCATGCATTTGGACATATGTATTGAGACGCTTTTCTGACAGTGAGACCATCGAGCAGGCCTAACATATTCTGGGGTAACATCGACGATATTCCTATCGATAGCGTCGAGTTTCAACGAAAAAAGCACAAGGAAAGGAAATACACGGTAAACGCGGTGCAATATATATATATGACCCGCACAGAAGAAGAGAAAAAGATAGAGTTGGAAGAAAAGTCAACAGATACACGACGAACTCGGAACAAACACGAATGAATTGATGACACCTCAACCATTTGAGATCAACATCGCGAGCGCCACGCAAGAAGGGAGGAACGCATCGCCGGCACAGGTGGAGGCGTATTGGCCACAGTCGTCGGGTTCGTGCCGCTGCTTGTTCCCGTGTGCATATACCCGTCTACTCTTCCGGCGCCGACCTCGGGGGACGAGTACACGAAGCAGGCGAGGCGGACGGCCTTTAGCGATGCCCTCGTGCGGATGTGCACCCGGATCCGGC
>JBBPOJ010001123.1:0-16290 GCA_038091395.1 Leccinum rimulosum | reverse complement strand
AAAGCGGATGCCCACGTCTGGGATGGCAACTTGAGATCTCTTTCAATACTTCTCCACTGACTACATGTACAAGCAAGGTTTCTGCCGTCGCAAGACGGCGCTTCCACAAGTGGACATGGGGCGTCACAAATGTTTCGGCGAATATATGACCAAACATAAATTGCCACAAATATGCCGAATCCAGCACAACCAGTTTTCACTGGGCGTCAGTCTTGGCTTATTTGTACACATTGTTCGGGAGAACAGTGGGGCGTAATTTCTATAGTACAGCTTCAAATCAACATTTAATACTTATTTACATATTACTGTGTAAAGACTTTGCTGTGTCTACCCTGACGACATACTCGCCCTCCGTGCACGGAGCGGACGTGCTGCCGAAACACTTAGCACAATGCAAAACTCGAGTCTCCTGAGAGTTAACTTCAAAGTTCAGAAGGAGCAGCATCGATCAAGCAGTTACCGAACATTCAAGTTGGTTTGCGGTCCACGCTATAACATGCTGGCGCGTTCCGGAAGAGTCGAATTGGAAGGCAGTCGGAGTGAAGTTCATGACTCCACTGTCCCTGGGACCTCGGACACTACATACTGAGCGCAGTGCTACTAGCACAGGTTAGACAACCAACTTGAAGCTAGCCAGCTGAGCTGTTGTGTCCAAGGGCAAGGCTTCGTGTGCTTACCTCGGACCGTTTACTACGTCAGTAAGTACTTATCCTGGACATGCAGACAACACTGTACCCGTTGATCAAGGATTTCGACCGCCTTGGTCCAACGTCTCAAACGGGTGGAGTCCACTGGCAGCTTGGGGATCAAATTTCAAACAGCAACTTGGACTCAGATCCTGCAGCAGGTAAATAGTAGTAGTCTTTGCACCGTGCACACGGTGGCTCCGACGCCTCGTTGCAGCAGCTCGGACTAGCTTGCAACTTGCAACTTAAGTATTCAACGGAAGCTGAGAAAAAGAATTTCGGGGTATTCGGAGTCAGAGGCTCGCGTTACACGCAATGTACCTTATTCTTCTTGACAACGACGCACTCCGAGTCTCGCTGAAACTTTATCATTTCATATGTAGTTATGTACTACATATCCTCACTCAACCTTGAGGTCCTGACGCATCGCCCAGCTCGAACGCTTGCCGAACGGATCGGAGACTCTCAGAACAAAACCGTATCATGAGTGCCGGTGAACCGGTGAGGTTCCGAGCCGTTTCATTGGTTCTGGAGTGGTACGATTCTCGAAGCGGGATCTTGCGACTCGGACCGGACGTTGTGCGAGGGTAAAATTGAACTAAACCAAATAAGGAATAATTGCATTACCCCTTCGCCAATCTGACGGTCTCTTTTACCCGTTTACGTTTACACAAATCAAAAAATCAAACCTACACTGGCAAATTCCGTTGATCCATTGCGAACTTATGAACGACAACGACTTGACTCGATCATTCAATCATTCAATCCTAACAATATCATTATGAATGTTGCAACTGAACTTTGTTGATAACAAAGACAATAAGAACAATGTCGGCGTGCCTGACAACTTGAATGACGTGGCCGTGCTGCTCGTTCTATGTATGTACTTACTACTATATATATATATATATATTACTGTATTAGTTCGCCGCGCAAAGGTTCGGATAAGTAACACATAATACTGTACCCACCCGATCGATTCGTCAGCCCATGTGACGCGTGACAAGGTCAACCCGGAGTTTTGTTCGTCGTCTGCCGGTGTGACGCGTTACGATGCCAAAATTTTCGGCATTTCGTCAGACCTGGAGATCAAGCACCACATATTGCTTAATCAGTGTAGCACATTGACAGAACTTAGATTGAGGAATGTATCGTAACGTTACATTGGAATGCAGCCCGTTGTGAGCAAAAAGTTTTCAGGCATGCAGCAACAAGTCCAGCCTTCACTCTCATTCCAATGTCAACCCATCCGAATCTACCTACAGCCTTCACTATACCCGCTGCAGCAGTTGCAGCTCTACTTCCTGATCCAACTTTATCAATTCTACAACTTCTCGACTTCCCCCTTCCTCCTACCAGCCCATTCAATCCAACAAAACACAACTTATTCCCTGGCAACCATGACCCGTCTGCCTACTTCAGCTCTGATCCACCAAACATTGACTCGGAGGACCTTCAATCAATAAAAGCAATACCTATCCCTCCTGTCAACATCATCAGTAAAACAACCTTTTCCGGATACAGACTCTATAGTTCACACGCTTCTAGTACAGATCTGTACATTGTGTGGAGACCTGTGTGGCATCTATATGGGTCCCTACAGGCTCCCAACTGAACTGCTAAACACTCGGTAGTATCTACAGAGCCCATAGAGAAGACAGCATAACTTGAAATACTCCGAAGTAGTTAAACTGTTTTGTTCACCCCACGTTCGAAGGCAGACTCGGAGCATCTAGCAGTAACTTGGAGCGAATGCGTTGTACAGTTCATTTTACAGACACAAACGTATAGTAGTTGTACAACACCTAAAAACCCTGAAGTGGACGGCGTACAAAATTCTCTGACATCAGGACAATAGCCACTACGCCTCACGATCATTCGGACCCGTCCAACGTGCAGCTCCGCAGTGGTAAGCTTCGACTTTGCCTTTTCTTGCTGCAAACGACTATATTGTAGCTGCAGCGTATCACGATGAACGAGTTGGTCAGCAAGAGATTTCTGAATAAATCGAATTTTGCGGTTGCTAGCCGCGGTTTCCAGAAGTAAATTGGCCTCCATCGGATTGTCTGGGGGCGGTATTGTTGACGGTGCGCACACCTTTGGCTAGACGTTGATGAGCACGAGTCCCGAACGCGTAGGATCAGTGGTACTTACGAGTTCTAGTACTATACTAGGTAGCGAGCCAGCGGGGTCCTCAAAGCATGCCGGATCTCCTCGTGATTGAACCGTTGATAGACCGGATGCGCGTCCACTTGGCTAGTCGCTAATAAGCGCAAGCCTTGAGTGCTTAGGATTACTAGTACTCACAAGTTCACATACCATCATACCAGGTGGTGAGTCGGCGGCATTCTCAAAATATGAATCATCCTCTTCTATCTTCGGGGAGACAGCGTTAGAGACGGTAGACAATGACAAATGTCGAAGGGAAGTAAGAGGTGAAGCGGTACCACTGGGCAACACCTGCCCCGAAATTGCAGGCGGTGGTTCGGAGAATGTCTGGAAGGTTTCAGAGTATTCGGGAGGATGCATGCCGAGCGTATTGCAAAGAGGCAGTTGTGAAAAGCCACCGGGAGAGCTCATATGTGATCACAACAAAAGATGGTTACGGACTGGGAACGTATTACATAATATAACTGTACAGTTGCACTTCGCTTATTATCTTGCTCGATAACAATCTGCTCATGGAATATCTATTAATCACCCTCCCGATCTTGTCCTCCTCGTCCGAATCAATCAACCCGTTCTCCATCTTACGAGCACGCCCGTATACGTCTGCCTATGACCCTGACCACATCAATCAGACTGCCAACCGAACTTGATGGATTTTTTCCCATCGAAGTCTTGCAGACGCACAGCAGGCCAATAAGGCAGATAATCTTGCCTTCGACGATCCCGCGAAGCATGCCGACTGCGAGGAATTTGAGGACGTGATCTTTGACCTTGAGTTCTTCGTTGAGTGTGCGTGATAGAGCAGCTTTCCGAAGAATGTTTGCCCCAGGCAATCTAAGGAAGACAAGTACATATATATAACAGGAGAAAGAACAACCGCAGGACATCAAAACATGCACTTGGTCTCCGCTTGGCCCTTACATTTGTCCTCGGGTGTCGCAGGCGGCAGATCCGAGACGTCTGGCGGGGGGTGAGCGCTGTGTGCCAGAAAGACACTCAGAGCATGTCTTAACTTGAAGCAAGATGGTCAATTACCGCAGACACGTTGTGCACCAGCAACCTCAACACTCGAATCTTGTCATCGTCCACCGTCTTGGGGAGGTGCGCTGACAGTACCTTGTCGTTTCCTCTATGTCTCGCTGTCAGCGCCAATCACCACACGCTACGTGGAATGACGCACTTTCTATGTCGTCCTTGGACAACTCACATGGCATTTTGAGGATCTTTCCGATCGACAAGCATCCCAACGACAACCGTCGCTGGGGCGAGCTGTTCGAATATCGTCACTGAAACATAGCATCGGACAACCAAGGAGAGCAACCGAGGGTGTTCAGACAAATAACGCAAAAAATCAGTCACTATACATACCTCACGCATCCGTTTCTGGTTCACACTCGAGGGATAACAATAGACGGGGAAGAAACTCGCCAAACGTCTTTCATCGCCCAATCTCGTCCATGTAGTCGAGGTTTACTGCGAGCTTGAGCATCTCGTTCGTAGGCATCGAGGTCTTCTTGATACTTGTTATACGAGCCTTGAATGCAACAGGAAAGGTGGGGAGGGACGTCTACGACTTTGCCTGGTCGTTGACAGTGATCCAGTGAGACACGTATATGCGCGCCAAGGCTTTTTCGGGGCTTAATCTTGTGAGCGTTTCGTGGCCAAATGAATTTTATGCGTGAACGGGGCGCATCATCAAGCTCTCCGATCGCCTAATACCCATCATGTCCGTCAAGGCCGTGCATTCGACGAACCTGCAAAAAGAAACGCACCGCTTCCGACTCCAGAGTCATCTCGATATGTGACGGTATGATGTCATCCAAAAACTTGAAAAGCGGCTCGAGTTGTTCGAGTTTGTCGGTACTTCTTGCTGATCGCGACGTCGAACTTGCTGAGCCGTTGCGCGCAGAGACGTCTCGCGGGGGTCGGCACTGTGTGCCAGACAGACATGGAAGGCGGGGACGTACCTAAAGGAAGATGAACGAGACGTACCGTAAACACGTTATGCACTAGCAACTTCAACGTTGGAATCTTGACATCGTCCACCGTCTCGGTGCAACTGTTCCAAAACCATAGTACCTTATTGTCTTCCTATGTCACCTCGTCAGCACTAATTGCCATACGCTACGTGACATAACGGACTTTCTATATCGTCCTTGAACAGTATCTTGAGAATGTCCTCTTCCAAGTCCAGATGGGCCCCGTCGTCTTTCATCTGGTCCTCTACGGTATGTCACATCACATTTCAGATCAACGTGGACGCGGACGACTCATATGGCCTTTTGAGTATCTGTCCAATCTACTGACATCCCAATGATCTGCGCGGGGGACACCATTTCTTGTTCGTCGTCCAACTTGCGCGTCGCTGCTGTGAGCTGTTCGAATATCGGCACTGAAATTTACCGTCGGACAACCGAGGTAAGCAACAGAAGGTGTCAAGAAAGAAATTCGGCGGAAAAACATCCATCGCTGCACATACCTCACGCATCCGTATCTGGTTCACACTGGACGAATAACAATAGAGGGGGAAATACGCCAAACACTGTCTGAGTTCCTGATTCTCGACCGTGTCAGGGAGAGATAGGCCATTACGGGACTCTTCAAAACCTGTCGTGCACATACATTCAAGTACAGCGTGTCAGAAAACGCATCGTTACAGATGTTATAGACAAAAACACAAAAGGACAAAAAACACGTA
Source organism: Leccinum rimulosum (assembly GCA_038091395.1). Lineage (NCBI taxonomy): Eukaryota > Fungi > Basidiomycota > Agaricomycetes > Boletales > Boletaceae > Leccinum > Leccinum rimulosum. The sequence goes on along the minus strand of JBBPOJ010001123.1, from coordinate 10,737 downwards.
CGTACCCGCTTGTCCGACATCATCCCCGTCAATACGAGCTTGGGGATTCTAATGCACAATGCTTGAACTTTTTCCGCATCCTCCCCGTTGAGTACGTGAAGAAGAAACTCGACGATACGCTCGCTCTGGCCCTTTAACGAGGTCATACGTTAGATCGGCTCTGGCCAAGTGAACGTACTCCCGCGCCACCTTTCTTCAAGAAATCCCCTTCGTGCTCCATCAACATGTCAGACACGCTTTGCAACACGCGCAACCTGAGTACTTCCGGGGAGGACTGCACTCGTGTGACCAACAGCTGGAAGGACGTGAGAGCCATTCGCTGGGGATTCTAGTTCAGTACCGCGCGTCAGCAGCAAAGGGCGAGAAAGCTTCGGTGTGTGATCAAACAACATAACCCGAGACAAACGGGTTCCTTTTCGCGGAGCAGGAGCTCCTTACGTCTGACGGTTGGCACGATCAATTCAACCAATATACCTTCCAATGTCGAATGCTCCTCGAAGGTCTAAAAACATCATGCATGAGGGTTTATTTTGACCCTGCAGATGTCGACGCAATCGACGTACCCATTCACGCGCTCCAACATACTGATAGAGTCAAGCGCGTCCTCCCGTCCTTGTTCTTCAGGGCTAAGTTGTTTGGGAGGCTTTAGCGCCTTGGCGAGGTTGGCGGCGCTTGGAGTTGCATCGTCTTCATCGGCCTCATCGGCCTCTCCGTCTCCTTCCTTTTCTGCACCGCCTTTTCCGCCCTCGCCCTCGCAGTCTCTCGATTCTTGTACCACTTCGACGACGATCCTAATCAAACCCCTCTCCCTTGGCGACAAAGCTTCTAATACATCTAAACACCGTACCATCAGCACCTCTGCGTTTTGTGGGCCAAATGAGTTTGATGTATGACCATTGCGGGGCACATATACGCACCTTTCAACTCAAGTCATAGTCACAGTACTCCCGTACCCGTCGTGAGCCTTACCCATGCAGGTTCCCTAGACATGGTGGGGAGGGCAAGGCGATGGCAGGTGAGGTTGCGGAGTAAGTCCGAGTGAGGACCTACGGTTGAGCGTGCGCGTGCCATGTAGACGCACAAAAGGTGCAAGGCAGGAGGACGAGACTGAGCGGTATCCCGTCGCGAAGGCCTGCCGCCTATTGAGTGATTGGGCGCACGAGCATGCGATTATTCCACCTCGTCAAGGGGAAGTAAGGGGAGAATGTTTGTATTTGAGGTGGTAGAGCTCGGGTGCGAGAGAGACGCTGATCTTGTGGGGTACGATGAGAGGGAAAGAGTGAACGTTGGACGATCCGTCGTTGGAATAGGGACCTTGAAGATCGCGAGGCGTTACAGGAGGGGTGAGAGAGGACGGTAGTCGTTGGGAGCATCTTTGGCAGATTCAAAAGAAGGACATATTTGTGAGGGTAGAGAGATGGGAATGAGAACACGAGAAGCATCAGACGGACGGCGGGTGGCGATGGAAGGTTCTCTGGGGGGTGGGCAGAGCTGGTCGAGGGTCTGACTTGTCCTTTTTGGTGGGCTCGACGTTGATGTCGGGAGCGAGCAAATGGACTCGTCCGAGGCAACGATACCCTGTTCGTGGCCTTGCTGCTGCCCCCAGACAACGACCGCATACCACCCCGCTGCTCGCCATCAGACACGTCTTGCACATTCGACAACAGCGTAGACCGCATCGGCCGGATCGACCGCGGGGAAGCCTCTCCATCTGCACGCCGCGGCGTCGTCGTTGCGTCAGTTGCGTCAGTACCGGCGCAGGCACAGGCGTAGGATTGGAAAGACGTTCAGAGAGGAACGGCGACGTCGCCCGACCCTTATTTCCGCCCCTTGACAGTCGCCGACCCTTCGATCCCCACCGCCAGCGCCGTACCATCCAAATCGATCGTCGACTCGATCCGCTCCCAGTCCTCCTCCGTCCTCGTATTCCCCCGACTCAGAATGTCGCTCCGCAGATCGCTCCGGCTATCTTGCGACGAAGACGTGGTGCACTTGTTACTCTTCTGTCCCAGTCGAAATATAGACGCCAGTGAGGGTCGTCGAGGGACGGCTTGTGGTTCAACGGCAGTCCTCCGTACGGAAAGTTGGCAGGCGCGTTCTTGTCCTTCTAAGACCGTACCGATTCGAGACCACTACTCGTCTGCGGCCTCAGATGAGCCGCCCCGATCTGTCCGTGCGGATAATGATACGAACAATGCGAGTCGGTACTCAGCGATGCGGTCGAAGCGGCTGGGAAAGCAGGCGCAGTTACGACCCAACGTGCTCCGAATGACTCCGCTTCCATCCTCGACATGTCTCTCAACCCCATCAATCCCAGTCTGCCTCCACGCCAACTTCTTCTTCGCGCCCTCCACGTCGTGCTCGACGCCCTGAGATTCCAAGTCTTCAGAAGGAACCGTGACCGTGCTGTTCATCCCATCGCCCCATCACCAATTCCGGTTCTCGTTCTCCTCCGTCAAAGGCGAGTCGTCGGGCGGAAGATCGCCACAGCTGAGCATGTCTCGAAGGAGCATCAGCTGCCGTTGACTGAGATCGTGTCGGCCTGTCGACGAGCGCCACCGAGGGTTCATGAGGGCCGGACGTCGATGACGACGACGAAGTCGCTGCGTTGCTGGTCATCGCAGCCGAGGATGGCTTGGACTCTTCACCCGAAAGCGTCACAGCCCGTTCACCATTCTTGCGGCGATCGAGTTCTGCTTGCACCGGCGCAGATAAGGTCGAAAATGCTCCAGACGGCGGAAAAGAGCGCGCGACGGGGGAGAACTCTCGAGGAACGTCTGTGCCTCGGTGAGCAGGTCGATTGAAGCTCTTTCAGTCCTATTGACGAATCAGCATCAGCTTTCACCCTCAGCAAAGCAACTCACTGTCGACGCTAGAGGCAAACTCCCGGACCATCCCCAAGTCCCTCTTCAACCCAATCTGCGCCTGACTGATCCTCGAGGGAATCTTGAGGTCGCCCAACGAGTCCCGTCGCGGCAGACGTCGTCAATGTAGGTGGATTGGTGACTTGTGTAGTGCGACCCAACGAGGCCGACTGCGGCGACGAGGGTGATTTTGGCGTCGTTTTGATCGGTGTCGCCGGGGACATCGAAGATCCGATAGGGTCATGGTGATGGAAGGGAAGAAGGGGCGCCAGTCGAAGGCATCACAGGCTCGTGCCCGTCCCTTAAGTGCAGCGGTATCGAATTGGCCGCTGATATCCCATTGATCGTCCCCGGCGGCGACGGCGGATGAAGTTGGATCGGGGGTAACAAATCAGGCGTACGCTACCAATGAAACCCTTCGAACTATCTTGCTGCGGAGGAAACGTAGGCACCGGCGGGAGTTACTCCGCACTTTCCGTTAGAGTAGGCGTTGAGAATACTCTCGAGGACGACGCTCGACCGACGGAGGATCCGTACGAGGCATGCCTGATGCCGATCGACCCAAACTTGCCGCTCCCGAACGCGAGCGAAGCGCCGTTGGGCACCTGCATCGAATTCGGTCGTCTACCCGGCCCAAGAGAGGGTTTGCCTGCCCGATCCCGCCAGATGCAGAAGACGACCCATCGCCCGCCGCAGAAAGGTCCCCGCTACTCGTGCACTCGAACATACCGCTCACCTTCCGCCTCGAAGGCCTATTGGTCTTGTTCGGTGTCGTAGGCACCTATCCACTTCCTCCTTCGCTCCCACCATCTCTGTACGCATGCGTCCGAGTTCCTTGAGGAGCTGAGTGTTTGGAGTAGTAGAGAAGAGGTTTCGTTCGGAGAGAGCCTGTTCAATGGCTGCGAGATAAGGATTGGGGCATTTGCACGCTGGGAGATGGAAGACTAGATGGTGCTACTAGAAGACAGTGAGGGTGGAAAAAAGGAGGTAGAGGCGGTGTGTGGACGTGAAGATTCGACGTCGTGTTTGCTCACGTTCTTCGGCGTTCGCCGTCTGCGACAGACTCAAGCGATGGATCGTATTGATGGTAGGATGCGAACGAGACGTGATACTAATTCGTTAGCGGATCACATCGCAGGGTGAAGGCATAGTAGCGTATGATTACATTACATAAACACTAGTAACTCTACTAAGCAAGTGATAAGGCATAAAAAATTTCCTTATTCCAGTATTTATTGAGCCAGAATTCACTTGATAGCTCGTAAGAAGTGTGCCGCGTTAGACGCGGGTTCGCCTCTTTGCCAAAACGTGGGATGAGGTGTGCTGGGGAACAAATGTGGTTCAATGGAATGATGTCTCCGACTCGAGTCCCGTTCCTTCTAATCACACGTTTCAGGATGTGCATGCCAGCAGCACCGTCGGTCGTACTGGACGATAGAGGAGGGATGATGGTGTTAAAGCGTTGAACGTAAGCGAGGAAGTTTTGGCTGTGAAGGAGTCGAAAAATGAGGCGGATTTGTACAACAGCATGCCCTATAAAGCGATGAACGTCTGATAAAATGTATCACTGCAGAACGTACCTCGGAGTCCGTTTGAAGGCCAATCGCTTTCATCCGATTCGCTAACAATTGCGCAATCATAGCGACCACCCGGAAAGCGCGCCGAGGGAGGAGAGGCGATGAGGCTTTGGGGCGGCTCAAACGACTGTGGGTCGTGATACCTTGGTTGCTGGACCCGCACTTTGAACCAAACTTGAATCCGCTCAGAATAGTCGCTTATTTCGCTGCGTCTTTCGACAGAACGGGGAGCGCTATGAAGATAGTCAGCGATAGCTGCTCGTAAGTCGGGTAAATCAAACATTTCCGAAGCTTCATCAATCGAAGTCCTCAATGATGGCTTGAGGGCCAATCGGAATGCAGTCGTGGAAGAGGCGAATATTCTCCGAGGGAGAATAGCATCTGGGACGGCACCGCTAGCAAGTTCTTCGGCCATCTCAAAGTAATTGGCAGCTTTACGAATCGAGGAAAAGTAATTCTCGACATCGAGAGCTTCCGCGTCCGGTTCATGTTCGTCCGCTTGATCCTCGTCATCCTCGTCAGACCTTTCGTGCTCGATGGATGCAATATGCACGGCTATGTCGAATCGAGAACACTTTTCGCTACGGTCGAGGTGCCGGGCGATCTGTGTGTAATAATCTTGGTTGTTTCCGGACCGTGCGGGTTGCTTGATTTCGGTAACGTGTGCATGTTCTGTAACGTCAGCAGTCCATTGCATAACCGCTCCGGAGGAACGGATAGATGGCACGACGTGCTGAAGAAGCTCAAGCTTGGGGATCTCCCAATGGTCGAGAGGTCCTTTGGAGCCCTGCCTTCCGCCTGCAGTGATAATAGCTGATTTGTGAGTATGGAACCTCTGCAACGCCGCTTCAACCCTGGTCAACGCATCTTGATCGAAACAAGGCATCTGAGAAAAATAGCGAAAGTCGAGAAGGGCGACGATGGCCGCCAGGAACTTCGGAGGGACGCCACCCGCGATGATTGCAGCAATGTACCTTTGCGCGGCACGGTGATCACGACCCGTCACTTGCTTTAGCTTTGATACCCCTTCTCCGAATGAACGGTATCCAACCGGCGTTTCGACAAGAGAAAATCTGTAGTCGATCTCGTCCGGTCCGAGAACAAAAACACACCATTGTAAATCATGGTCCCAGAACATTCGGTGGAAGTGGTGTAGGGGTTCTGGCGTGATGAAAATCGATGGTTCGGAAAGCGGCCAATCCCTGAAAAAAGGTTTGTCCACGCCGTTAAGGCGGAAGGACTGGCAAACCTTGAGAAATTGTTCGAAGTCGTTGGGATTTGCCATCGAGCAGGCCTTTTTGATGTCTTCAAGAGTCATTGCGGCCGTACGAGAGGGGTGGCGAAAGGAGTCCCCGAATTCCTTGTATGTTGCAGTAGACACCGGCGAAGCCTTGGGAGCAATACACGTGAGTAACCCCTCTTCGGGTGTGTCGGCGATGTAGGCAACGAGGGGAGGGAAGCAATAACGTAAGTTGCCGAGGGGATCACTCATCATGATCCCAACCGCGGCGGCAATCTTGAGGGGTTTCAGCACAAGATCCAAGCTTTCGTGGAAAAGTCGATCAGATAACAGGCTGCGAACACGTGAGCGTTGATGGATGAAAGACGCGACTGGCAACAGTGCGAGGAGTACATGACCATGCATTGATCCCTTGCTGCGGATTTCGGCGTCGATGTTGGCCAGGCTGAGAAGTAGCGGATGGGCCATCCTATTCCCTGTCATCACCGAGATGTTCGTCTTGTCGGATGACAAGACAACACCAAGAAGCGTTGCACCATTTGGTAACTGATCCTTTGTCCTCGGAGTCAAACAAAAAATCAATTTCTGGAAAGGACAAGCTTACCTGTAAGCTCCAGGCGTGATCACTCGACAGCCACTCGTCGTAGACACGAGCTATCCGTGCAGACGACGACCACACTTTGTGTGGGACGAAGGAGATGTGGGATGCAAAGAGTGGATGACTGAGTATGCTCTGAAGACATTCTACCGGGTCACGATAGAAGACGGTCGCTTTGCGTTTGGTCGCGACTTGAGTACGCAGAACGTGTGACTTCCAGCGAGGTCCCGACGGCAACAGTTCCGCGCGAAGGCGTAACTCTTTTGCTGTTCGAAAAGAGATCGGAAGCTGCTTGATCTGAAATAGAGTTAATTTTTTGTGGTTATATAAGAAATAGGGAACGGTCCTCAACGTACCAGTCGCAAGGATAGAAAGTTGTCAATGGCTGCCATGCTTAAACGTGAGCGCAGAAGCCACGATGCTAACTGCCATTCTTCCCCCGACGCAAAAGGATAGTGTAGATTTTCCTTACGGTAGTCTGCATGTGCATCATTGAAGAACTCATCCATAAAAGTTGTTCCCCCCGGATATATTGAAGGAATGTTCAGGTGATTTTCGACAATTTGGCCAGTGAGAGGACCCCGGCGCTCGTCCGAGTCGGTTGGGTCGTAGGCAGCATCATGATGGTTGAAATCGTCTTGTGCTCGTGTCCCATCAACACCACTGGCAGCCTGATAATTTAAGTCACCGTGATCAGGGCTAGGCTGACGCTGGGGCTCGGAGTCAGCGGAACTTGAAGGGTGGATGTCGGCAGCATTGCGGGCAGGTGCACGATGTTCACGGAGATTTGATAGGCCATTTGCCCAGGAACCGCATGCGTTTGAGGGTTGATTCATGTGTTGAAGGACCCGTGTCTCGTTTGCAAACCGCTTCCCGCAGTCGGGACAGAATGACATTTTCTGTGCTCGATGAAGCCTGGGCATTGTTGATGTGGTAAGGACGCAAGGTACATAAGCGAGAGTGCAAAACGACAAATACAAAGTGATACTTTCTACCCACTAAATCACGCCAGAATTTCTGGCAGCGCTCCAAACACGCCAGCTCCCGACTCCCGACTCGCCTGTCCCCATCTTCCTCCCGGTCTCCAATCACACATCATGAACCGAGCAAGGTGCCTAGTAACGCACACTGGTAACACCGAGAACAAGTACTGCGTCACCTGAGAATTATGCAAGTAGACACTGAATCATACCTTGTATACAAAAATCGTCACTTCCCCGTGCAATGAAACCAGACAACTTACCTGTCGCAAGACTCCTCACACTGATACAGCTCACTGCAATCTGCTCCAATCCGGCTCCCCATATCGGTGGGCCACGAACCGCACGAACACGGCCTCGTCAAACACTCAAAGGTCCCCGACACCAGATTGAACCCATTTTTCTTGACCGAGTTCGTCCGCATCGTCGATTCGTCGATGTTGCTCCGGTCACGGCAGATGTTTTGACGATCACGATGCTGATGGTGACGTGTGTAGATATGGGTGTGTGTGGAAGGAACATGAAAGGGTGTGGGCGCACATGGGCTACCACGCGAGGAGAACGACGGGGAGAGGAATAAAGGAGAAGCACCGCCGCCGGCCCGGGCGGTAGAGCGACTCGAGTGATATGCAACTGTGAAAGACACCTCGACCTCGACGTACGGATCGATGTGCTTATCAATGATCTCGTGCCCGGTTAAGTCCTTGGCGTGTAAGTACCCCAGATCTACTAGAACGATAATCTGTCTCACTCACTGCGCCGTGCGGAAATGAAATCCTGGCAGTACCTAAAACAGATTAGTAGTTTAGGACAGCACCCTCAGGCTAGCGTTGCCGTGAGTATGAAGTTCACTTCGCGGAGGTCACACTTCGTCACACGGTGCAACCGAACTAGCCCTGGGCCAGTGGGCCATCCATGAATCTCGCACATCGCACATCGATGCGCCCAGTCTGCGTAACGTGTGCCGCATCCCCTGTCACTTTCACCGCGAAGAACGTTTCGTCGCATGTTGAAACCTCACTCCGCCACACCGACCGAATACGACAACACCTACACGCCAAATCGAAAAACTTAATGGATTATTTGCCGAAAAAGATTGACATGTGAGCATCCCACGGGTACGAAGCGAGGATATATGTATCGACAGAGCCCAGTGACTGGCAAGTTGTATCTATCAATCCATAACTGGCTCCAAGCCAAACTTCATAACGCAATAGGCCCTATTATTGGCCTCATTTCTTCAGGTGCTGCGCACTGCGCAAACAGTATTCAATCCTTTCGGTCCTTAATTGCAAGCTCGAATCGTCGCGCTGTTGGTAGATACGTTTGCGATTTTTTCATATACAGTTGAAATGACGCTGCGCACGCAAAACGCCACCTGGGCCCATGTGAGCGGACACCGTTAGGTACAAGTACCTCATTATCTAATCGCCGTTCGTAGTATGCGGACGCTGTGCTCCAACTTTGAGCTCTTTGGTCCTACATACATATTATCGTGGGGATGCCGGCATTCTTGAAATAAGTAGCACCACCAGGTGGGTGCAGTTTCTTAACCGATCCCACGCGGTGATCGAGTCTCAGACGAGATCACCCGTTTGCGACAACAGCTTCATTTATCACTTCACCAAGCCTCGGTGGTAATTGGGGCTTAAGATGGATATCATTTCTAAGAATCTGCCGGCGATATGATGGTACCGTAATTCTTCCGAATATGATCAAATCTGGATTGCTGCCGGCCGCGGGCATTGCCGTCGGCTCTCAGAGTGTAGCCTAGACTGCGTTTGAGGACATTCAACTATCAATTTGACGTGGTCTCATGACTCCGAGTCACTGATAACGTCAATCAGATAACAACTCGACATTGTTATTATCCGGGACAGTATGGGATACGATTATCAGGCAGTTATGAGAGCTGGGAAATCTCTGGAGAAAGATATATGAAGGGTCTAGCTTTAGCTACCTGGCCTGTTAAATAACAAGACGACGATAATACCTTCTGGGAAACCTCAACCTAGGTATACATAAAACTTTGTTTTCGCGTACAGATGAATTGTGCATCCGAGTCCGCCTACTGGCCGCATTTAGTCGAGGTCGGGTACAATGGGATGAAGGGATTTGAAGGGCAGGCTGCCTCTCCATGCACTGTAAGCGGAATTCTGTGTCAAATAATGGTGCTCGCTCCCGTCACTCTGTGTAAACCGTTAGATAGGAGAGCAAGGCAATATAACACGTGTGATCCACTGGCGATTGGGGGATTCGGAAAGCCAGGGTCGAAGGGAATGACGCTCTCCACATACTGAGTCAATGTGTTCGAGAGTGAGCACGATCTCGAGCGCCTCGAGGTTGGGATGTAGGATGTTCCACCGTTTGCGGCTGCCCACAATCTTGTTTGCATCACATACACGATCGCCACAGTGGTGACTCCGAGTCGGACATGCGTGGCACCGCCATCGAACTCCGAGTATTACATGCATGGTTGTTCATAGCCTCGCGCAGGGATACCTTTGGCTCATTGGAGCGTCCTAGCAAGCGGAAAGCTCCATAGCAACTAGAACGAGAAGAAACGTGAGCGGTCGGGCGAGAAGAGTTGTACTTTCTTCACCGCTGAGTGGAAGCGAAACGAGGCAGCTTTCGACGAATCATACCAAGCGTGATGCACGATAGTGGGGGAGGCTCGATTCTGATGTGGGAATTGATTACTTGATATGGTACATTGTACTTAATAGTCGTGCTCGATTAGTACGATCACATAATACTGTGCACTCACTTCATCTACTCTTAATACGTTTCTCATTCGACCAAAGGTAGCAGTCGTCGTCGTTTCTTAGTACCTTGAGCTTAATCGGCTTGCTAACGATCCTGATCACCCCTACTCATCGACTCTATCAAGGAGCACATCAAACGTCTACTACACAATAAGGCGCACATTACTTCTCTCGAACCGTGCTAGCTGACGCCGTCGTTGCCAGTTCAAATATCGCAATGACATGTATCAGATGCGGCCCATCATGCGGGGCTCGACAAATCGATAAATTCCTGACCTACATGAAACGTGTTGAAGACGTGCTCGGACAAGGTTAGGAATTATATGCAGAGGATCAAAAGCTGCAGTTCGAATCAACCGCGTTCCGCAAGAAGCTTGACCGGTCTTTGACACGTAGCTGTACGACATCAACCGACGAGACATGTCCGTGAACGGACTTCTGTTCGAGATCGACTCCGTGGGACGGGTTCTGGCTCGCGGTTGACATTGATCCGCAGATGATCAGGGAGGTCTGGAACCTGTGGTTGGACTTTCAGATGCCACATATGATCACGAATATGGACAAGGACATCAAGAGCGGGTGTATCCGTACACCGTATCGTTGATGGAAACGATGCTGATATAGTATGGGCAGACGTTGGGTAGAGCATAATCAGGGAATCGAGTGGCTCGTCACCGAGTCTCGGAACGAGGCGCAGAGGATGGTGGCCAAAG
>JBBPOJ010001122.1:0-16298 GCA_038091395.1 Leccinum rimulosum | reverse complement strand
TGTCTAATTGGAACCGAGCTGGAAGTTGTTGTCGAGGTGCTGCTGGTGCTGATAGGGGACGAACTCGACATCGACGACAACGGATGCAAACGCACGCCGCTTGGACTCGGCTTGGTCTTAGTCATTCCGGTAACGCTGGTAGTGGCCGACGTTGAAGTCGACGAGGGAATGCTCACAGACGAAGACGAAGACGACCCAGTAACCTATGGGAGCATGGTCCATGAACGTGTTATGTCAGTCAATCTAAACCACCACAGCTCAAAATAATACAACATACCCCGGAGAGGATCTGCTGCAACACTTGTGTATTAATAGTCGCAGCCGTGACGACGCCATTGCCGTCCATAGTCAGGTCGACCGTATTCGCAATGTTCAAGAGCCCAGTGCACCCAAGACCTATATTGTTGAGGGGAAGTCAGAGACGCGGGATGAAGTCCACAGGAGGGGGGCGAGGGCGTACCAGGAGCCGGTCCAAAGGACGCAGAGAACCTCATGGCGAGGAACGTAAACAGGTTGTTCGCCTGGTCGGTAGCGGGCGACCCAGCAGCCGAGAAAAGTTGCTGGTTCTCGTTGATAAAGATCCCTCCCTGCGTGATTTGTTTACTGGAGTACGAAATCGAGAATAGTCAGAACAAACAAGGGTGGTGTCGACGAGTGTCCACGTACCAATAAGTTAAACCCGACGCGTTCTGGTTGTCCGCCTGCGGTTGACCGGTACCATCGCGGTAGAGGTTGACTTTCTGGAGCGATTGTTGTCCATTGACGAGCACCATCGGGTCATTGAGAGGGATCAACGCGGGTCCACCGACAGGCGGGAAGAAGTTGGCTAAGAGTTCCTGCATTTCGTGGAGAGATCAGAACACCTGGCGGCGCGTAAACGGGAATGGAAAAGTGACGACACGAACATCGGTGGCGAGCGCGGGAGCCTGTCCAGTGGGGCAAGTCGTACATGGATTTTGGAAAGGAGCGCATCCGAGCGCAGGGTCTATGAACTCGGTGACAAGCGCATTGTCGGAGGCTGGTACGTTGCATGCGTGCAGCGTCAGCAACGTTATCCAAATTTTTTGCAGAGTTGAAGATTTACCATTTGAAAGCACCTCCGCATTCGGGTTTGCTTTGTTGTTGCTGGGAGTGTTCTGGGCGAGGGTGTCTTTACCGATGAGAAGATATGTCGTGATAACGTTGTCCGATTGGTCCTAGAATGTGGGACGTCATACAAAGAGATCATTTATTGACAAAGGAGGTTACTTACCTGGTCAACAATGCGGAAGTCATGAGTAGTGGGACATGCTTGGCCACTGGTGCCAGTTCCAGGCGCAGGAAGCTTGATCAGTCCTTGGGACACCGCTGCTTTCGCGGCATTGAACCACGCTTGTCCGTTACAGTACGCGAACTGCAAGACTTTATCAAAAAAAACAAACTAACAAACATCGACTACGATGCGTACCTGACCAAATATAGAATTACCAAAACCGTTGACACAATTCCCCGCGTCGCCAGTCAACGTGAGCGAAGCAGCATTGCTACCAAACCAAATACCAACAACGGCATTGTTGGGAAGCGTGGGTACGATCGGGGGTACGTAAAAGCCTGCAGAAGACGCAGCCTGCCGCGGGATCTTGGTAGATGTGGGCTTGTGGGAAGTCGTGGTTGAGGTGGCAATGGTTGAGGAAGAACTACCGGAAGGTGTACCCGAGGTGTTGTTTCCGACGGGCGTCATTCCGGCATTGATAACCAACGGACTGTAGATTTGGATGTTGCCTGTCGCGGGATCAAGGATCGCGGCTTCGACGAAAGCACCTTCGTTGGCAAAGTCTATTTGCTAACCCAGGTACTCAGCCTGGAGCAGAAGGAGAAACAAGCGACATGGTACTGACGTTGCATCCGGTCAACACATAGGGGGTAGCGAGCCCTTCAGCAGTGAGCGGGTTTTGGGGCACCTGCAGCTGGCAATTCTGCGAACGAACGACAGCGACCCACGACAGCAGGGTCAACGTAAAAGAAAGACGCTTGGAGTACCGCATTGGCAAAAGTCAAAGGAAAACGAGGGTGTACCCGCCACACGAAAAGAAGGTCTCAGACCTCAGTGGGCAGATCGTAAGTCATTTGGCGAACACCAAGATGGTCTGTGTTACCTGGTAATCCACTAGGGGAATGGAAGATTCAGAATGGAGGTGGAGAAAGAATTGAAAACATCGTAACATAGCTAGCATTTATCTGGTGTGGCGACTCGGGCCTCCTCGCTTTGGATATCTGTTACGGTCACCATGAGACACGATGGACAGGAAATTCGTCCCCCGCTGGGCCTCCTTTTGTTCTTGAACCTGAAAAAGCGCGAGCTCACGGGACGGCGAAGTACCAAAATTAGGTGTAGATTGTGAGACAGTTTCCATTTAATCCAATGAATAGGATGTAAATATTCTTCCGCACGTCAGCGCGGTGCCTGCGAGGGTGTGCCTGGGACGCGTGAACATGAGGAATGGATTCCTATGGCGAATTTGATCACCGAATTCGAACATGGGGAAGCCAGGGACCATGGATTCTATGATCAATATTTATCACCAAACAGGCCCCCAGTGGTTCTTGTTCGTCCATTAGAGGAAATTTGAACACTAAGTGCGGAAATTCAGGTTGCATGATCTGAATCAACCTACAATATCCTCGAAGGTCAATACGACTCGGACTATACACGATCGTGATATGCTAATGGGCTATGGTGGAGCTGACTCACTTGACAAGACGCCATCTGAAATTTCTAGAGAGAAAAAAGGGTCGAGGATGTCGAAAATGGAGATATTGGCGCAGAGAGACAGGTCAAGAGGGACGTACCGTACGTACTACAGTTCAAACGTTTAAGTTTGATGAAGAAAACTTGAATGATCCGATTCGGTAACTTGGTTGCACATGTGTTGTCGGGCGACGCCGGTTCTCCGGGCCGCATGTTCGGCCGAGGCACAATTTTACTGCGATGAGCATTCCACAGCCCTGGGCACCCCTGGACCACACGCTATACCGTCTGGACCTCAATAATGTGTGCGGTCCCTCGACGATCAATTTCGCCAATGAAGGATAAGCTGCAGGACTCGGAGGATGCAAGTGCCGTGACTTGGTGTCAATCTACCCACGCCACAGCCAAACGGATCCCGGTGCCGGTACCGGTCGAACACGAGTTTCCCCGTCCCCTAAAAGGGTCCACTGGGGCCGACTTCGTCGAGGCCCATCAGACCTGACTGTGCGCTTAAATTGGCCTCTTAGACGAGGGTGGGAAATGGAAATACAAATATTCAACATCGAATTATGGTGGCTCTATGATACAACCTGTATTTGAAGTACAAATGATCTGGTGTCTGGTGGTATCATATCGAGCCAACGAGAAAACTAAACAAAATTGTCAACTACGTTAATCGCTTGTATCTATTTCTCGTGGGTAGACCGAATTACTGGGTGGCGAGACGTGTTTTGTGCGTCATCCGCGATAAAGGAGATCGACGCCTCCTGCGCGTAGGGCCTCTCGCGGGTTCGGGTACGGTACCCGTGATTGTTTCGGTACTGCACACTCTGCTGTGAATCATCGGCGTCGCGTTGTGGTGCCACGTCGCGTCCGAGTCGTTCGTCAGTGTCGTCGTCATCATGTTCGCGTTCATGTTTGACGCCACATCGTTGTGCCTGTCTTGTGTGTCGTGCGGTTGCTTCTGCATGCTGGGCGAGAGGACGAGGAGTCGGGGATGAGGGTGGGGAGGAGTCGGGGACAAGGATGGTGGGCATTGAGGTCGGTTCGTCGTGTCGTTGTGGTCATGCGAGTTGACGCAGCGTGACGGCGTCGTCATCGCTAACTTCGTTCGTTTTCTTCGTCGTTGTCGTGCTGTGATGTTCGTCGGGCGTTCGACGTTGCTCGCGTCGGTTTCGTCGTTGTTGCGTCATGCTCCCGTTGCTCGGAGGAGAGCTGGCACGTTTGGGCACCATGCCGCTTCAGATCTCAGAGACGGTGCATCATAGGTGGACGGTAGTGTCCTATGTTTTTAGCCCATGGAGTGTCCGATGGGCCAAACCATGTGTAAATAACTCACCTCAAGCGCCAATAAATTTACTTGATACAAGGTGTTGCATGCACCCGGCGAGCGAGGGCGGTGTGTGGAAATGCTGAGAGGGTGCAGGAGTAGCCAGTGCTGCAGAGGTGCGATGGGGAGGACCATGGCGAGTGAGACGAATGCTTGGGGGACGTGTTCCTATAAGAAGGGGCGCGATGATCGATGAATCGATGACGGACGAGCTGCGGTCAGTGCGAGAGCATGTTGTGTGATGGTGCTGCCAAGAATGGAAATTTAGCTTACATAATGTCATCGAAAGCGAAAAGCAAACCCCAAAATGGAGATCCGATCACTTGAAAACGAAAGCGAAAGCAAATGCAACGAAAGCCCAACGAAAGCCCAAAATACAAAAACGGAAAGCAAATGAGCATAGAGCTGAAAACGAAAGAGTCACATTCGGCAATTTCCGAAAACGAAAGCGAAAAGAAAAACCAAATTGAAACGAAAGCGAAAACAAATGCAACGACACACCAAAACAAATGAAAACAAACCCAAATACAAAGACGGAAAGCCAATGACATGGGACTGAAAGGTCTGATTCAAAGTGTGTCGTTGCATTTTGGTTTTTCTTTTCGCTTTCGTTTTCGGAAATTGCCGTATGTGACTCATTCGCTTTCAGCTCCATGTTATTGGCATTTGCTCATTTGCTTTCCGTTTTTGTATTTTGGGCTTTCGTTGCATTCGCTTTCGCTTTCGTTTGGATGCTTTCTTTTGTATTTTGGGCTCTCGTTGCATTCGCATTCGCTTTCGTTTGGATGCTTTCGTTTTCGGACATTGCCCTAGGCTAACTTGTGACTTTCGCTTTCGATCACATTATGTAAGTCAAATTTCTATTCTTGGCAGTACCTCAATTGCCCCTCACTGATCACAACATGCTCTCGCAGCTCGTCCGTCATATACGAACACGTGCGCCACGGCGTCGCTCGTCTCACTCGCCATGGTCCTCCACATGGCCACTCCTCCACCCTATCAGCATTTCCACACACCACCCTGGCTCGCCGTGTGCATACAACATGCCCACCACCCTTGTGTCAAGTAAATTTATTGGCGCTTGAGGTGAGCTATTTACACATGGTTTGGCCCATCGGACACTAAACGGTTGCGCACCACAGGCTAAAAACATACACTCTCGTCCACATATGATGCACCGTCTCTGAGATCTGAAGCGGCATGGTGCCCAAACGTGCCAGCTCTCCTCCGAGCAACAGGAGCATGACGCAACAACGATGCAACGGACGCGAGCAACGTCGAACGCCCGACAAACATCACAGCACGACGGCATGCCACGTCGCAACGAAGAAAACGGACGAAGATAACAATGACGACGCCGTCACGTTGCGTCAACTGACATGACCACAACGACACGACGACCTACGACGGCGCGAACGTCGACGGACGACGAGACGCGACGACAACCTGACCCCAATGCCCACCATCCTTGTCCCCGACTCCTCCCCACCCTCCTCCCCGTCTCCCCGTCCTCTCGCCCAGCGTGCAAAGCAACCGCACGACACACAAGACAGGCACAACGATGCGGCGTCAACCATGAATGTGAACATGATGATGACGACACTGACGAACGACTCGGACGCGATCAGCGTGCAGAAGCAATCATACGACACACACAGCACAACAGCACAACGACGCGGCGTCGACCACGAACGCGAGCACGACGACGACGACGCACAGCAGGGTGTGCAGTATCGAAACAGTCACGGGTACCGTACCCGAACCCGCGAGAGGTCCTACGCGCAGGAGGCGTCGATCTCCTTTATCGCGGATGACGCACAAAACACGTCTCGCCACCCAGTAATTCGGTCTACCCACGAGAAATAGATACAAGCGATTAACGTAGTTGGCAATTTTGTTTCATTTTCTCGTTGGCTCGATATGATACAACCAGACTCATCAGATTATTTGTAGTTCAAATATTGTTTATATGAGCCATCGCAACTCGCCATTGTATGTTGAATACTTGTATTTCCATTTCCCACCCTCGCAAACGTGCCTCAGAGCTGCCTCTAGTGCCTTCGACGTAACAGTTTCCTAACCCGTCGAACGGAGACAAAACAAAGTCGAGTCCTCCTTGGTTGGGCAGTGAAATCAAGGCTCTTCGGAGCGGCACTGATGAGTGACTGAACTAGACGGTTCAGAACAGTACAGCTGGGGTCTGGAATTCTCGGGCACAGAGCAATAACCTCTCCATTCCAGTTTTCGGAGCTTTTGGAGATTCGGATCCCATCAATAATATTCTGAGACCCAATCCTCAATTTGAACTTTGCTCTCTCACTAGTGAACATTTCAACGAATCGTATAAACGGTACAATGTATGTAACTCGTGATTAGGCACAAACATTGTGTTCTAGGTGAACGAATTCGAAAATCAAGAGGGAATGCATGGTTGGCCAACTGGATTTTTGAGCCAGAGAATCGTTATCGCGTGGTCGACGAACACGTTGAAACATTATCGACTTCGGGCTGCGTCCATACTTTCGCCGAGAAGTGGAGCTGAACAAAGTTACGTTGACCATTCGCAGTGATGCTGAGTTGAGGATTTGCTCAAAGACGGCTGTAACTCAGGCTTGGTGCGGGTCGCGGTGGTGATAGCAAGTAATGATTACAAAGTTACTACAATCTTTACACAAAACGAACAAATAATTTAAATAATGTGCGATCAGATATTCAGTGTTCGTTTTATCGGAAAGCTTTTCGGCGAAGGAGAAGTTGGTTCGCTGCCAAATATTCAGTTCGATAGTGAAAATCAGACACGAGGTGCTTACCTACATTAGCAACGTGAACATGCGATCGCCTCGCACAGATACCCACTACGAGTGATGACCATCCGAGCATGACCGATTGCATGCTGTGCACGCTCGACCCGTCTTCTCGCCTTCTCAGCTTGTTGCTTGTAATACTGGGCGCGAGCATCATTCCGATTAATTTCGCAGTCGAGAAGGTTGAGCTCAGCGAGGGACACATCATGGTCAGCTCTCATAAGTTTTAATAGAGAGACCGCCTCTTCGGGGGATTCTAATGATGGCACTGCTAATGACGACGCGCTGAGTTATAACAGGATTGTTTTTAATAAGAGACAGGGACCTAAGGATCTGGAAAGCTACACACCGGAGCAGTGACACTGGAGAATCAAGTTGCTTAGCTGAGGTTGTGGAATTCAACCTGCTCGTTGACATTGTCGTTGAAGTTCAAACGTGGCGTGTAGGCTACGGAAATTGCCGGATCGGCTCTAACTTGCGTCTCCCCTTTCCTCTGCTACGATGCCCAACGCGCGATGCCCTGGGTGTTGTAAAATATTTCCGAACGATACTCGACTTCTTCAGCATATGAACCAGCCGCGCGGGCGTTGCTTTACTGGGCGGGTTCGTGTGGAATCTCAGCACCACCATGCCAATGACAATATCGATAGCGACTGGAACATGGACTCAGGTTCAGATACACCTGTCAAGTGTGAATCCTCGTCTTGTGAGCCCGATGCCGATGAAGACGTTGACGCCGGCTGGATTGACTTGGACATTGACGCACCCCTCAACTTGAATGACTTCGGGGAGGAAGTGTATTCTGAGCAATCAACGACAGAGTTATATCCCGGAGCCTCCGCAAATTACGGACAAGGTCTCACCTTCATCGAAAAATTTCACACAGATCAGTTCACGTTAGAACGTCAGCAGAACCCTTTCTACCCATTCTCATCGTCTACCGAATGGCAGGCCGCTTCATGGCTTGCCAATTCGAATTTGAGCATGTCCGCTATCGACGATTTTCTTTCACTGGATATTGTACGTTCGTTTTCGTTTTTCCTCGCTAGTTATCGGGTCTTAAGCCGTGTTTCCCAGATCAAGTCACAGCCCCTCTCGTTTCGAACAGCAAAGGCACACCGCAAACTCGTTGAATTGCTCCCTTCTGGTCCGCGGTGGAAGTACCAGGATATTAAACCCGAATCACCCACTAGACGTGGTTTACGGCTATTCTATAGGGACGCCATCGAATGTCTTCAACACCTTATACACTCACCGTCTAATGGTGGTCAGATCGAGTTCGTCCCCAAGAAGGTTTACAGTACCGCTGATCGTACGGAGCGGATTTACACCGAATGGCTCACCGGTGATCGAGCATGGGAACTGCAGGTATGTGCCCTCCCATGTTGCCACGTGATCGCTCATGCGCCTCCAGGATGCTCTCCCTGATGGCGCAACCTTGCTCGGGGTCATTCTTTCATCCGACAAAACCCACATCACGCAAATCGGGAACCGCCAGGCTCACCCTTTGTTAATCAGCTTAGCCAATATTTCAGCTGATGTCCGTCGGAAAGGGTCTACGAATTCATACCTCCTCCTTGCCCTCCTTCCTATACCCCAGTTCGTCCACCCGACAAAGCGTCTTCGCGGGGTACTAGCGGATCGACTCCTTCATCAAGTGATTTCCATAGTCGTTAAGCCTCTCAAAAAGGCTGCCGAAGTGGGTCGCATGATGAGCGATCCACTCGGCAACCTGAAATTGTCTTTTACTCCCATTGCTGCCTACATCGCCGACACCCCGGAGCAGCGCGTCGTCGCAGGTGTCGCTGGCAATGCTTCAGCAGTCACCATGGCCAAGTCCCAAGAGTTCGGGGATTCCGTCCGCTCTGCAACTCGCACTGCATCCAAAACACGACAGCGGCTTAGGGTGGTAGCAAGAAATACGCGCGGTCAAGGCTTGACCGCCTATTTTCGAGAATGTCAGAAATGGCAGCTCAACGGGGTTTCTGCACCTTTTTGGCTAGACTGGCCACTCGCCGAGCCGAGTTCCTTCATCGTTCCGGAGGTCTTGCATCAACTTTTGAAGTTTGCTTGGGATCATGATCGGCAATGGTGTGGTAGGATGTTGGGAGCCGAGGAGCTCGATTTTCGATTTTCTCTCCTGCAGACGTGTAGCGGGTACAGGCACTTTCCAGACGGGATCATGACCCTTAAACAGACTTCGATGCGACTACATCGGGAGGTTCAGCGATACACTGTAGGCCTCATTGCGGGAGGAATCCCACGGAAGGCTCTTGTTGCTATTCGGGCGCTGACCGATTTTCGCTATCGTGCTCAGGCACCGAACTTTACGGATGCCGATATCACCAAGCTAACAGCAAGTCTGCAGGAGTTTCATGACCATAAGGCTGCCCTCATGGAAGCAGGCGCGCGCGGCTCGCCGAATCATTGGCGGATCCCCAAGCTAGAGATGATGCTCGCGATGGCACCGAGTATCTCAAGCATGGGCACCTTGGAACAGTGGTCGGCCGATGTGACCGAACACGCTCACATCGACCTTATCAAGAATCCCGCCCGATCAGGCAACAATCAAGATTTTGACGGTCAAATCTGTCGGTACCTGGATCGCAAAGAGAAATGTCGACTCTTTGCACAGGCATTGGCAATGTGCGACCTCGACTTTTGCGGAGACTCAGATAGCTCGGATGTCCCAGACGATAACGAAGATGCGCCGAAATCAAGAAAGATCGCTAATTACTTTGAACGGTCGAACGGTCTCAATTCTGGAAACTTCCCAAATGCTCCTCGTCCGTACCGAACGTTTGCCTCGCCTACCACAGCCTTCCACCTCTCGTCCAAACCAACAAAGACGAGCATGACCGTTGATGGTGCAGCGGAGCTGTACGAGCTTCGTGACTTCAAACCGGCTATTGCAGACTACTTGGATCGGCATCGTCCCAACTTTGTTCATGTGATCGGAGGAAGACGACAAGCTGTGCAAGACTGTCAGCTACCCTTCGAACGCATACAGATTTGGTATAAGATGCGTATACAACTCTATTCTAGTTATGATTCGAAGACGCTATTGCCATCTCAAGGTCTCCACGCGTCTCCACCCTCTGCGAAATGGTCGTTTGGCCGGTATGACAGCGTCATCATATCCACTGATGGGAACAAGGACTGGCCAAGCAGTGGTCTGCACAGTATGTGTCCTTGTCAGCATCTGCGCATCTCTCACTTTGTGCTAATTATAGTACTCTTAAAGATCATGAAGTCGTGCAGCTCCGCCTTATTTTCAGACCGATTGTGAATTCACCATCATTCTTACGCAACATTTACTTTGCATATGTGCAGCGCTTGTCCGTTTCGTCACTCGATCAACCTTCAGGAATGCACGTGCTGAAGCGTTCGCTTCGGAACAATGGGGAACGTGTGGGAGACATTATCCCATTGTTCCAAATTCGTTCTCCGGCTCACATAATCCCACGGTTTGGCCAGGAGGCAGACTCGAGACTTAGCCAATCGTCGTCGAACGAACTTTCTTCTACTTTCTGGCTTAACAAGTACTGGACAAAGGAGCTTTTTCATTCTTTAGACGTTTAAATTTGTGAAGCAACAATTTGTGAAGCAATAGTTGCTGTACAATGCTAATTGGACGAATTTTGTTGTGTTTCACATTGAACTCTCTCGTGTACACTATGTTCAAGTTTCGCCCACCAAAATTCCTCACAGAGACACCTAGGAAGGTGAAATGTTCGTCAGTTCCTCGCCAAGTAACCTCTTACAGCACCGAAAGCTTGAAGGAGGCGTTTCACTCAGAACTAAGAACCAGCATCTTCGACGAAGGTAAACTCACGGGTACTTCGTACGAGGGGGATATCATCGCCGATTCCTGGCTTCCCGACGACATCTTGCCAATAATCCCTAGCGCCGAAATCCTCGCTATGTTGAAGGGTCCAGATGGGCAGCCCCTATACGACTCCTCAAAAAAACAATGGAGCTCGCAATGTCTGCCGTCGACTCTACGGCGCAAGGCGGCGGGTGATTCACAACACCAAAGCCCACAGAACGATGAGAGGGAGCTCAGCACCTTTCTAACCGTGATCATGGATGCTCTGCACACCTCCCATAACCCAGATATTTCCTCAAATACCACTCCCGCCACTCCTACCACTCCCACCACGCCCACCACGCCCACCATGCCCACCACGCCCACCACGCCCACCACGCCCACCACGCCCACCACGCCCACCACGCCCAACCAACCATTCCCATCCCCTCCTCCCGCTACATCCCCTCCTCCCGCTACATCCTCTCCTCCCGCTACATCCTCTCCTCCCGCTACATCCTCTCCTCCCGCTACATCCTCTCCAGGTATCATATCTGTTCCCGACCCACTCACATCCCCTCCTACATCCTCTCCAGGCACCACCTCTGTTCCCGACTCACCCACATCACTTCCTTGCGCCACCTCCTCTCTAGACACCATGTCTATTCACGACTCACTCATATCCCATCCTTCCGCTACATTTTCTTCCGCCTCTTCGCGACGCACTCCAAGATTATGGTCTTCAGAAGCGGCTACACGACCTCTAGCGGGTGGTCTAGTCAAGTTCAAGCCCGATAGTGTACTGGTTCGCAAACCTGCAGAATCCGCAAAAGGAGTCCCCAAGACCCTGGAGTGGAAAGACGTTCTTATGTTCGCGGAAATCACGTCCAGAACGGAAGCAGCGGAACACATCACGCAAATCGAATGCAAAGCGTTAGCGGTATTTGACGCACAGCCCGACAGAGCGTTTTGTTATTCGCTTTCCTTTCAAAACGGCAAGTATTGCCTACGCATGTATGACCGCGGTGGCGGCGTGTACTCCCGGTCGTATGACTTACACGACTCGCCTCTTCCACTTCTTCGCATCCTATGCGCTGCCACCTTCGCTCAAACTTCGCACCTTGGGACGGATGACTCGTTCGACTGCCGACTCCACCCTACCATCTATGTCGACGGTCAGCAGTACATTGTCCATTCTAAATGTTTCGCCTCCAGTGTCATTCGGGGTCGCGCCACAAGCGTGTGGTTTGCTTCCAAGTCGATTCCGCCGGGGAATGATCTGAAGGACCTCGTGGTGATCAAAGATTCATGGGTTAATGTAGAGCGGGAGTTCTTGGAGGAAGAGATTTTAGATGGTCTGAAAGACATTGAATGTGTTCCGAAGGTCGTGAAGGCTTGGTCTGTCCAGAGACACGAGAAGGCTGACTCCACTTTGCTTCGTCGTCCTGGGTCATTTATGTCACATTTCTACCGGCCATACGATCATCGAGTTCGACGACGACTCGTTCTTACCCCCGCCGGACGTCCACTCACACATGCTGCAACCCCCCTAGAGATCGCTACCTGTCTGCTTGATATTGTCATCGGTAAGGAATATATTTTATCTATCTATGTCATGTTGTTTCCTAATCCAAGCAGCCCACAAGCAGATGTGCAGTCTCGGAATATTACACCGAGACATCAGCATCAACAACGTCATGATCTATGAAGAAGTACTCCCGGGTGGTACCGTTAGGGTGCGGGGTTTACTCATCGACTACGATTATGCGATAAAGTATCTTGGAACGAAACGCAGAATAGGTCCCGGGGACCGTACAGTGAGTCGAGCCGACTTGGCTTGAGTTACCATTGGGACATTCTAACCATGCGATCAGGGAACAACTCCGTTCTTGGCCATTGAACAACTTCGCGCCGGCGATGGTCATGGCGTGCTGCACACTCCTGCTCACGACCTCGAATCTCTTGTCTACCTCCTATGTTGGATCATCATACTCTATGATGGTCCGGAAAGCAAGCTCCGCAGCGGTACATCGGCTGTCAATGCCCTGGATGGGTGGTATATCGGTCATGATTTCCGCGGGTTGGCGAACAACAAACACGGTTGCATGTCATCCGCTTCCCACCTCGTGGACGTCGCCCCCTACTATGCAAGCCTCACTTTATGTGCCCGTGCACTTTGCAAGTGTGTCGATGATCAATTGGTATACAAAAACCGCAATAGATTGATTGATGACGATGTTGAGTACCTCGTCGGGACCAAGCGACCTCGTTCCGAAGAAAATGAAGACGAACCACTCACTCACGACGTAGTAATCAAGATTCTTCATCGTACCTGCTTGCGGCTTGCGAACCATGAAGAGCCGGAGAACCTCGTTCAGCCGTACGTCTTAACCAAGGGGGAAGGCTATAGGGTCAACATTTCGCGCTTATTGGACTTTGGAGGAGGTCACCAGTCGAAGAAAAGGCGAATTATGCGTCGTATGCGAGGTCCTATTCAGACTGCGGTATGATTAATTTATAACTAATAGACTATACCTCCCCCGCCTCGTCTGTTCACTTGTTTGTTTATTTATAACAATACCCGTACCGATGTTATTTTCGTTATTTTCCTATAGTACTATGTCGTACGAGATACTTTGTTGTTGCTTTGTTGTTGCTTTGTTGTTGCTTTGTTGTGATACATCTCGGGTGCCACACTAGTACTTAAGTGAAGGCGGGTTTCTTAGACGGCCAGTCACTTCTGGCTGGTCACCAAGTTTGAAAGGTGCGTACCGTGATTGTCCCAACCTGGTATAGCAAACACCCACTATCCCTCAGCTCCTGTCGCTGGCGCGCTCGCTCGTATTTGAGTCCGCCATCATGGCTCAAAAACTCAAACCGAAGATCACGGTCGACGCCGTCCCCGCAAACGATGATGAAGACCCAGTCCGAAGGTCGAAACGTCGCTCTCGGGGGATCGGGGGAGCGTTGCGTCAAATGAAGTTCGTTGAAAGCGCTCAGACATCCCTGCAGAAGCCTCAGAACGCGGACACGCGTCGAATCAATGATGCACTTAGCCGACAGCCAGAGAATCCTCTCGCCCCTTCTAAACTGTCACGAAGAAAAGGATCGTTTGAACGGTACAACTCCGGAGATTTCCAGCGACTGGACAGGTGATGTCCCTCTCGTTCATACATCGTGTACATGTACAGACTCTCATTCTGTCACTCCTCCAGTGACTCTGGTGCAAGGGATGATGATACGAGCGAGGAGGGCGCTGGAGATGTTGCTAAGGGCGCTACTGGTTCCCGTTCCTCGGAGGTTGACTGCTCTGAGGGTCGAGGCTCTGATGCTCAATCGGATACCGAGAACAATAAGAAACACGCGCGTCGGCACTGCCCTGAAGGCGGAGGCTCTGATACTGAATCGGATACCCAGAACAAGAGGAAACACACCCGTCGGCAAGGTCAGTATTGTTAGCACGCGCAGTATCACAACACACTGATATCAACGCATGCAGTTTTGGATTCCGATGATGCAATGGATCTTGACGGTACGGAAGTTTTTCTCTTACGTGTCTCACTAACATTTCGAAATTAAGGACCACGTCAATGCGGATCTTTAGAGAAAGACTCGGATGACGAAACTGACTGCGGACCGCTGCTCCCGAAGACCGCACGCAGTATCGCATCGTCTAGTAAGTCTTCAAGACAGTCGTATACTTACACAACTTAGTATCCAAACCAGTTCCAGTGCAGCCACCCGTTCGAAACCGAAAGTCATCTAAACGCCCCGCCAGTCCTGTGGACCAGGCTGATACATGGCGAAAGGTCGCTAGAAAGCCCTCCACCATCGCATCCCGTGGCCGTAGCAAAAACACCATTGCTACCCGCTCTCGCCAAGTGCACGAGCATCCGGATAGCTCAGACCAAGACACTCGTGATGTCTTGCTCGAGCATCAACGCCGTAATGGTGCGCCACATGCTCCTGACCCCGTCCGTCTCAGGTCGTTCGCAAGGGTATCTCAGCGTGATCGCACCGCAGGACCATCAGTCACCACTGAAGACGACGAGGTTCAGAAGACTGTTACCCCCGAGCCCCGCGCCGGTGGTAGTAACAAGCCGAAAACGCTCAAATTTTATGACTCCGTCTGGAAAGTCGTCCTCATCCGCGCCAAGTTGCTATCGCGACACGATGCTATTGTGAACAACGCGTTCCCTGAACGCCGTGTATATCTGAGTAAGGCGTTTGAATTTATCACTCAAGCCCTTGCGGAGCTTCGGGAAGACGGTGTCCAAACGGACAAATCCTTCCTGAAGACACACCAGGATAACATGTGTGATTTAGTAGGGGTTTTCTTACTCTGCTACCACTCTGAGTTCCACTGATGCTCGTCTTGCATTCAGCTTTTCGACGATCTGGGTACGTTTCGCTCGGACTTCAAGAAAGTAGCTCGGCAAGTCGCTTCCAAACACTGGGATTGGGAACCGGGCGAGCTCGATGGCTCCCAGCCCTCAGTCGAATACGTCGTGGAGCTATACAATAATTTGACGGAAGACACGAGGTACATTCATGGCGAGCCCGATGACGAGGTGCGTTGAACGTCTTCGGTCATTCTAATCCTGAATATTCTATTACAAGGGCCGGTTTGACAACTTTTCGGGCGCCGCGTTACGGAAACTGTGTGTGACCGGATACTATGTCGGTAGGTCGTCGCTTGCCGCTGTATTCCCCACCACTTTCAGCAATCGGCTCCCCTCTGGCGCACTGGCCTTTGCTGCAACTGCGGTAATTATGCTTATCATCTTTGCGTGTAAGAATGACTAATCCTCTTTCATTTTTAGCTCACTGCCGCTGTCGACGAGTATTCGACCGGTGTTTTTGTTCCCAGCAAGTTCCGTCATGATGATTTTTCGAAAATCAATGAACAATTCTCGGATAATATTGCCAACATTGAGAATATCCCCCACCGCCTTCGAAGTTTACGGCGTGTATCAAAGAATATTGCTAAACAAGGATGGCGAGTACATGTTTGAACCAAACAATTAAAACTAATTAATCATGCAGTGAGAGGAACCCGGCAATCACGGTTGGCGGCAGTGCAACTGGCCGTCAACGAACCTTTACCGTTCATCTTGATTAGTTAATATCATACTATATCGTGATTAATATTACAATTCAACATGATTGTGTTACTGTCTAGTAGTCCAAGTACTGCTGGCCGGCTGAGTGTGTGAATGAGCCAAGTAGCAGCTACTAAGCAGCAGTTTGAAGCAGCATCATTGAGATCCCAGACTCCCAGTGCCTCTAGCTCTCCAGATAGATGTCCTTGAGCCAGGCTCAAATTGGTCTGTTGGAGCTCTGGAAAATCCTTCTGGCCAGAACTAGCCAACAAAATACTTTCTGGCCAGAACTCACCAGTAAAATACTTTCTGGCCAGAACTGGCCAGATAGGGACCTTTCTGGAAACTCTGGAAACTCTGGAACATCTGGCCAGTACTGGCCAGTGCTGGCCAGACCATGGACTGTTTGCTGATGTATGTTCCGCATGTGAGTTGCGTAGCGTAGTGGATACATGAGCAAGAGCGGTCGCGAGGTGCTGTTATGCCGCCATAAATGAACGAAACCGAAATGAAAAAGTCAGTGTAC
>JBBPOJ010001121.1:0-16308 GCA_038091395.1 Leccinum rimulosum | reverse complement strand
GCCATTCGCCGGCTGGGAGGTCTTCGCCTTCTCCTGGCCAGGGTGACATATCGTTTGAAGCGCCTGCACCGGAAGCGAGGGGTGGACGGTGGCAGTTGCCAGCGGCGCGCGGACCGGCTTTCAAGCAATGAGTTGTCACGATTGTTTCCGCGTTTTGTGTTGTCGAGCATCTGTGGACTTGCTTTATTTATTTATTTCTTTGCGTGCTGTCTGGCTACCTTGCGCTCTGTCCCGGTCTGTTTCCTGTTTCATCTCATTTTTCTTTCTGGTTTTCTTTTGTGGGACCTCCCTCTGCACTACGATTTCACATTGCTACTCTGACCACTTATGGTTACCCCCGTACTACTCTATCCTCATACTGTATCGTTTTCTTTCCCTTTACATTCTATCGATATCTCATCGACAATGCGTAATCGTGAGGCTCATATTCTGGCACAGGTTACGGATTTTCATTGCTCTTTACGACGCTGAGAGAAATACATATATATATTTCGAAATCATGTGCGTATGACGTATGGTATACCCTTCCCCAACGTTGCGTTTTGTCTGTTTATTTTATTCGTGTTGGAGCTTCAGTTTATCATCGTGCGATCAAGACGTGATGCGTCGTGTATGTCACATCACGTGGGTTCACATTGTGAATACGCGACGAAGCTCGCATTTTCGTTTCCCATCTCTTCACTCATGGCGCACAGGAGCACCTTCGGGCTGACATCAAATGGTCGCGGACGTGCAGGGCGCGGAGGACGCTTTGGATACAGAGGACGCAACTATTTTCGAGGCGGTCGTGGCAGAGGGAGAGGCGGACGAGGCGGCGCATCCAACGGCAACGGCCCCAACGGACCAGGCGAAGGACCCGTCCCTCAGCGTGAAGACGACGGTACGCAGCTCACCGAGCGGTTCGAGCAAGTCGAGTTAGGCGACGAGATCGACGAGAACCTCGGGCTCCAGGAAGGCGGGCGGAGAGAAGGCTGGCTCATCAACATGCACCGACGTTGGTCAAGGACCCGGAGAACCCAGGCGGCAAGGCTGCTGTAGATTTTCATTTCATACAGGACGACGGGAAGTCGTTCAAGTACGAGCCATATTTTTTGATCGCTTGCAAGGTGGGCGTTGGACGTTTTTATTTTGACGTATGGGCGTTTCTAACGGTGTGAATTTAGAGCGGTTCGGAGGCGAGCGTCGAGGAGTGGCTTATGAAGCGGTACGAAGGCGTCATTCACAACTTGGTCGTACGCCAGGTGAAGGAGGACCTCAAGTTGCCGAATCATTTGATGGGACACCGGAGGCTTTTCCTTCAGCTATACTTTCGCAACGTTTCGGACCTTCTCGTCGTCAGACGCGAGATCGTACCGTTTGCGCTCAAGAATGGTGCGAAACGGGGAGCCATTGATGCCTATGCCGAAGTCGTCAACGCTAAGGCGGGCCCGAGCACGAACATGGAGCTCGAGGGCGAATGG
Organism: Leccinum rimulosum; assembly: GCA_038091395.1. Taxonomy (NCBI): domain Eukaryota; kingdom Fungi; phylum Basidiomycota; class Agaricomycetes; order Boletales; family Boletaceae; genus Leccinum; species Leccinum rimulosum. The sequence goes on along the minus strand of JBBPOJ010001121.1, from coordinate 14,848 downwards.
GCGGAAATTGGGGGGAGCATCAACGGGGTGAACTATAGGGAGAGGGATCCCCGCGAATGCATCGTCGACGTTCGGGAGTTTGACGTGCCGTATTACCTGCGCGTGGCCATCGACAACGAGCTGCGTGTCGGGTTGTGGTACGCGGTGACGTTCAATGTCGGTCAACCTAGCTTTGAGCAGATCACGGAGCGTGTCAAGCGTGCGGATCCTGTGGTCATGGCGTACGATATCGAGACGACGAAGGCGCCGCTCAAGTTTCCTGACGCGGAGATCGACCAGGTGATGATGATTTCGTACATGATCGATGGACAGGGCTATCTCATCACGAACCACGAGATTGTGAACGAGGATATCGAGAACTTTGAGGATACCCCCAAGGAAGGATACGATGGGCCGTTTATCGTGTATAACGAAATCGGACGAGGTGCGTCATTCTTTTGCGGTGACCTTTTTGTTTGTTCACTGGCGCTGGTTTGACTAGGCCGCGACGATCACGAGGTTCTTTCAACACATTCAGGACGTAAAACCTACGGTTATGGCGACGTTTAACGGCGATTTCTTTGACTTTCAGTTTCTTTACGCGAGGGCCAAGGCCAATGGGATCGACATGTTTCTCTCGACTGGCTTTGCAAAGGACTCGGAGGACGAGTTTAAGAGTCGTTGTTGTGTCCACATGGACTGCTTCCGTTGGGTCAAGCGCGGCTCATATTTACCGCAAGGTAGTCAGGGCCTAAAGGCGGTCACGACGTCAAAGCTGGGGTATAACCCGATCGAGTTGGATCCTGAATTGATGACGCCGTACGTTGACATTCCTCTGGTTCATGTATGTGTCTATGTTCAACGTCGATCGCTAGGTATGCTATGGAGCAGCCGCAAGTCCTTGCTCAGTACTCTGTCTCCGATGCGGTGGCGACGTATTATCTCTACATGAAATACGTGCATCCGTTCATTTTCTCCTTGTGCAACATCATCCCGTTGTGCCCTGACGAGGTCTTGCGAAAGGGAAGTGGGACGCTTTGTGAGACGTTGTTGATGGTGAGCAGATCTGTTCGTATCTTGGGGGCTTCGCTCATGTACCATGACGCAGGTGGAGGCGTACCGAGGACGCATTATTATGCCCAATCGACACGAAGAGGCTCACTTGAACATGTTTGAAGGTCACCTGCTCGCCTCGGAACGTATGTTGGAGGACACGTGGAAGCGTTGGAAGCTGGCGTTTTCCGAAGTGACATCCCTACGGACTTCAAGGTTGTTCCGAAAGCTGTTCAACAGGTCCGTAGTATTTTTTGCATGGTGCTATCCCCTGCTCACCATCTGTGTTTAGTTGATTGACGATCCGGAAGCTGCCCTGACGTTTTGCATCATCGAGGAAAACTATGAGTCTTTGGAGAGCGTCACCAACTATGATGAAGTCAAGGCTCAGATCCGATCCGCTCTCGAAGTCATACGTGATAATTGAAAGCGAACGGACAAACCGCTGATCTACCATCTCGACGTCGATGCGATGTACCCCAACATCATGTTGTCAAATCGACTGCAACCGGACTCTATGGTCGACGAGTCGGTGTGCGCGGTGTGCGACTACAACAGGCCGGGCAAGAAATGCGACAGAAGGCTGGAGTGGGCGTGGAGAGGCGAATTCTTCCCGGCACACAGGGACGAATACAACATGATTCGACACGCGCTGAATCAGGAGTCCTTCCCTCCCAAGAAACCCGGCGGACCGCAACGGAAATTCGTGGATCTGACGCGGAGACGGAGCAGACGACGCTGTTGCACAAGCGGCTTGCAGACTACTCTCGCAAGGTGTACAAGAAGACGAAGGATACGAGGGTCGAGACGCGCGAATCTATCGTGTGCCAGCAGAAAAATCCATTCTATGTTGATGCCGTGCGCCGATTCCGTGATCGGCGGTACGAGTACAAGGGGCTCCTCAAGACGTGGAAGAAGAATCTTGACACGGTTCTCGGCGAGGGTCGCTCACTAACGGAGGTGGACGAAGCGAAGAAAATGATCGTTGTCTATGACTCGTTGCAGCTTGCGCACAAGTGTATTCTCAACTCGTTCTAGTACGGGTATGTGATGCGCAAAGGTGCACGCTGGCATTCGATGGAGATGGCAACAACGTATGGCATTTGCATGGTCTTGGTTGAATTCGCGCTTATACAGACACAGTGTTTCGTTCGTCGGCACACTACTCCCAGGATGAATTGACGGTCAAGTTGCACCACATCGGTATGCGGGGTGGTAACCTGGTCGTTAAAGTGGAGACGTCCAACCAGCTCAAGGGTTCTCAAACTCAAAGGCACCGCAGAGGTTACCCAGGCTACCACAGTATATAAAGGATAAAATTATACATCCCGGTGGTATCAAGGGTCAGGAAATCCGTCGGTGTTACATGATACTACTACTATGGACAAGGCATCTGACAACCTCAAGACGCTTCCTCTTTTCACCGACATTCATACGCACCCTCAAGTACGCTTTTAGCCACCCCAGAGGCTTGTTATTTGCCACGCAACAAGGCTTTGTGCAGAAATATAATATCGTACTTTCGCCGGTTACTCGCTTGGTGAGTACTCTGTACTTGCCTCCATCGCTTATCATGATGTTCTATCGTGGTATCGCTATACAGCACGCTGTCGAACATGACACTCATAACTATGCCATGTGTGCTGTGTTTCCGAGCCGTAAAGACTTACATTGACGTCGCGCCACGTGAAGTTGTTGACACTATCTCTACGCACACGAGCACTTCCTAGAAATCGCTGATTACAATGTCGAGGCAGGTCCCTGACTTGTGCTCGCGGGTGCAAGTTTCATCGAATCGTTTCAGGGTCAACAATGCTTGTGCGGGAAAATTGATTGCATTGTAGACGATGACCAATGTCTTAAATTATAAAACAACAGCGCCAAGGTACGTATCCCCTTAGAACTACATAAGGATACCTTTCCACTCTAGATACCTTTGGGCAGTTGTTATGCCATTCAGAGCTTGTGAGTTAAACCCGACTCTTGTACTGTGCAGTATTGATGAAGTCTCGTGTCAAACAAAGGTGATGATTGCTGGCATTTTCGATAACATTAACGAAGAAGGTTTTTTTGATTTCGCCAGCATGAGACCGAGTCGGCCATGGGGCGCGAGCCCATATAGATGTCACAACCCGCTACCACAGCTCGGGTGAGTAAACACTTTGTTTCAGTGCACGCTTTTCTTGATCCTGTCGATTAGTTTATGGTGTCCATGTTCTCGTGAGCGCAAAGACCACCATTGAACTTGACGGTTCAATTCATGGCACTCTACCGTTCACCTCCACATCAACGTAAGCTTGACCAATGATCTGCAAACCATGCATTCATTTATTTTGGTGATAAAGCAAGCATGCTGGGTTGTTCGCAAGGCTTCGGCGGGTTCGTTGCAGGATTACCTGACGTGCTCGTTCTTCCGCCGCCGGATGAAGCAGAACTTTCCGAACTATCACAATTTGCACAACGTCAGCACCAAGCACTGGTCAAGAATACGTTGCAAGATCTCGCGAGACCGACGTGTATCGCGATCAGTGAGTTGACGCAGACGGTTCCTAGTTTCATTCCACTGAATCGACCGTTGTACAGAGGATAAAACGCTATCTGCGCTCACCCGCGGCATGATAGCAACCTACGACAACGCCTCTTGTAAGTGAGTATCTGCAGGCGCTGTCCCGAGCCCGTCGCTAAACACATATTCATAGATGTCACCGTCGTAGATTACACGCTATCGCTCAAGCGACGAACGGACTAAAAGGCCTGCACAAGGACCGTCGTCCTTCGTCGCATTCATGATCATCCACTCGTCAAGCTCGAGAAGGTCGATTGAGGTAACGATATTATGACGGGATACTGCACTCACAGGAGCTTGACGTTCCGTTTTATTTTACACCAGCAAAAGTCGTGGGCACGTTCCACTGTAACACCTGCGCTGAGCGACGTTGCGTACGTATGCAATTCGACATCTTACTACATTTGCACCGCCTCCTTCGATTGATCATTTCTGTATTCCCGCTCTAGTTCGGCCCTGCTCAATGCAGGCCATAAAGTCTCGCGTTCGCACGCGTCGGCGGGGTCACTCAAGAACGACGGCCTCCCGACAAGAGATCCACGACGTTGTTCGGGAATGGGCACAACGCCATCCAGTCCGGATCGACCGAATCTCGGAAACGTCACCCGCCGCGAAGCTATTGACCAAGGAGACTCAGTACGTGTTTCCTTTCTCCTCTCATCTCCGTACCCTGCGTCTTGTCACTCTTGGCTCACGTCATACAATGTTGCACCGTTCGATCCGTCCCTGCTGGCTATCGATCTTTCTATTTCTGTAACAGGATGACAGTGGACTTTAAGAAGCATCCCGAGTCTGTGACATGAACAAAGGACGTGCGGATCGTCCGGTATCAGCCGAACCCGGCACCGAATTGGGGACTGGGTCGAGGGCAGGAGGGACTTCCGCATCGTTGACCAGATAAGTGACCTTCTTTTGTCAATCTTTTGTATGACGTCCCACATACTAGTAGGACCAATCGGACAACGTCATCACGACATATCTTCTCATCGATAAAGACACCCTCGCCCAGAACACTCTCAACAACAACAAAGCGAACCCGAATGTGGAGGTGCTCTCAAAGGTAAATCTTTAACTCTGCAGAAATTGTCGATGGATAGCGTTGCTGACCGAGTTCATCGACCCTGTGCTCGGATGTGCTCCTTTTCCAAGACCCATGTACGACTTGTGGACAGGCTCCCGCGCTCGCCACCGATGTTCGTGTTGTCACTTTTCCATTCCCGTTTGTGCGCCGCCTGGTGTTTTGATCTCTCCTCGAAATGCAGGAACTCTTGCTTCTTCCCGCCCGCCGGTGGACCCGCATTGATCCCTGTCAACGACCCGATGGTGCTTGTCAACGGACAACAATCGCTGCAGAAATTTAACCTCTACCGCGATGGTACCGGTCAACCGCAGGCGGACAACCAGAACGCGTCCAGTTTAACTTATTGGTACGTGGACACTCGTCGACCGCCCTTGTTTGTTCTGACTACTCTCGGTTTCGTACTCCAGTAAACAAATCACGCAGGGAGGGATCTTTATCAACGAGAACCAGCAGCGGTTCTCGACTGCTGGGTCTCCCGCTACCTACCAGGCGAACAATCTATTTACGTTCCTCGCCACGAGGTTCTCTGCGTCCTTTGGACCGGCTCCTGGTACGCGCTCGCACCTCCTCCTTTGGAGTATCTTCATCCTGCGTCTCTGACCTCCCCTTCCCCTCAACAATATAGGTCTTGGGTACACTGGGCTCTTGAACATTGCGAACCCGGTCGACCTGATTATGGACGGTAATTGCGTCGTCACGGCTGCGACTATCAATGCCCAAGTGTTGCAGCAGATCCTCTCCGGGGTATGTTAGGATGTGGTTGTCGCGCATCCAATAGCTACCCTACATCGCTGCCGACCAAGTGTAGGTGCTTGAAAAGGTTCTGAACTGGTTCAAATACCAAATGGCAGGTCTTTTGCTGACTGTCAATACGAGCATCATACCTGGGAATCGTAACAACAAGTAAGTCGATACATTCTCTTCAGCACAAATCTGTAATTAAGCTTTCACTCGTAAAGCAATATTGATATGAGATACGAGGCTCATCGTCACCTCGTGGTCTTCTATCACTGGGCACATTCTCGAAAGGTGCCGGCGCTGCAATAAAGGTTATCGAGATCCTTCAAGTTCCTAACGAGACAACTGCCAGTGTCACTCTCCATGGCGATGCTGCCGCGGCTGCCCAGAGCAAAGGCATCACGCGTGTTGTTTTTGAGGCGTCAGACAGTAGATTGTAGAAGCGTTCGTGAACTCACACTCTTTGCAGATCGTCACCGTCGTTATTGCGCAGTCCACGTTGTAGTTCTTCTCAACATGATGACTGCTGTGACAAGGCTTGCATGCGTGTATTGTAAAAACATTAAGCCTCATCGTTTACAGACTGTCCTACCATAGTAGTAGCTGTGGACGATTGCATCGAAATAGATTCTTCATCATTTTTCTTTCAACGCGAATAGAGCCGTGACGGCGTGACGAGGACTCGGGGGAACCCGACCCGTCTGGCTCGTTTCGTTTCACTAGCTAGTGTCTGGCTCCAACAGCCAATGACCACATTCCAACCGGTGCTCAACGTTCATGATGTCTACGCACTGGAGTACCGCGGATATGTGGTCACCCTGCTGCTTCAACCGAACGAAATTGTCGCACTTGTAGTCGGGACTTGAACTCGTATTTATGTGCATCTCACATTAGCCTCCTTTTACTGTCTTCGCTCCCCTGGTTGTCTCCTCTTCTTCCCATCTTCTCTTCGGTCACCACAGATCGTGAGGGCTCGTGCACACTTCCCATCCGTCCTATGGCGGAACAGGTGCACATTTATTTTCGTCGCGTTTTCTATGTGCCACTGCGCTTTGTTGTCCCGCGCGACCGCCACGCTTTCAAATTTCTGCATGTCACCGCGAACAAAGAATCGGCGTCGAAGGCACATTGGACGGACACGTAAAGTGTTCGAGGACTTGGACGCCTTCAAGCCGTCCCAAGATCAATTTTCCCCTACCGCGAGCACGAGTGAATTGCTTGTTGCGCCGGTCAGTTTTTCTTGGGCGTTCATTGTGTCTACTTTTCATTGTTTTTGTTTATCAAGATATTGTCGACACCATCAAGTTCCTCGAATGGGATGGGGTCAATCCAAGTTCACACCAGGTGGTCTGGTACCCCTCAATGTGCTGGAGAACTACGTTTTCGCTGAGTCGATTCCTCCCCACTGCCCAGTCGTATGGTTGTTTGGACGTAAACAGCTGAAGGACCCACGTTCACGCACCACAGTTTAACTTACCATGCATCCTACCGTATTGGATCCATGTCTCCACTTGCGAGCCCTTCACAACATGAGAGCGGGTCGGCCATGGGGCGCGAGCCCATATAGATTTCACAACCCGCTACCACAACTCAATTCTGCAATTTCCCTGGTCGGCATTACTTCAATCCCGCGAGTCCATTTTGAACTGCCGGTAAGCTGAGGAGTCGTCCGCTGACCACCACTGACCAGCCCATCACCTCTTTAATCACCATCAATGAGCCTGTCACTTCTGCAGTCACCGCTCATGAGGCCATCGTTTTCACTGGTACCGCAGACAATCCCATTACTTCCTTCTCTATGTACCACAGATTTCCATCACCCCTTCGAGCTCTCAAAGCACAGGACTGGCTGTTCGCATCAATATCTTTGGTTTTTTCTCGGTTGCGCTCACGCACACGTCTACCCATGTCGATGAAGGCCTATGAAATATCAATGCAACTATGATTTCCACTTCCTATATTATGTACGTCGACTCGCTTGGAGGGCATTATTCGAGGGATATTTTGTCACCCCGAAGTGTCAAGAATTTCTTCTCCATTCTTCCGCATAATCAAGCCACACAGATCCAATCTCAGATCCAGATCTGAGATATACTCTGGCTTATTATGTACCGGCCCTCAAGTTTGGCAGGATCAACGTGACGGTCACGTCACGTCTGTATATTTAAGTGCACGGCAGGCTTCAGCTCAATAACCTTGTCTATATTTCGTCATGGAGTTCCTCCCACCAACCGTTCCTTCAACAACGTTCACGCTCCCTCGAGAGGAAAATTTCCCTAGCTCTTTCCGGGCATCAGATTCATGTCCCCCATCTGTGGAGACAAACAATACCCGTACACCCGACAGACTCCGGACGTATTATGATTCTCTGCGGAAAGTCCCTTCTATCATGGTGAGACTTCTATACATGCGATCAAGAATATTTGGTCATACTGTATTACCAGGCGTTCTGTCCTTTCCCAAACCTCCAACCGAAGGACAGCATCTTGGAACAGTACAAGCAATCTCTAGAGGAGAAAGTGATGGCAGTGAAGTCACTGCTCCATATCCAGCAACTATGTGAAGAGCGTGAGGTGCTCTTGCGTTTTTATCTGAGCCAGGAGGATATCGAACGGCTAGCATCTGAGCGAGAGCCGGTCAGGGATGCAGCGACCGTTGGCGCGAAGTACTTCCATGCCGTTTGGGTGCATAATTTGAAGTCGTTTGGTGACAATTTGAGTCTTTGCCTTGTAAGTCGATCCTCAATAGATCACTGTCTTCCGCTAATGACAACTGAAGGCATGAATTATTTCTTGCCCTTCCCATCATTCTTATGTTGTTCTTTGATTGACTATGGTGGAGGACTATCTTCGTCTTAATCGTGTATAAATAGTGTATTGCTGTACTCTTGTTTTATTTACTTCATTTCATAATTTATCGTCCCTGGTCTTCTTTCGTGCAGCTCACTCACTGGCAATATACATTATTTCAAAGTTGGCGGTATGTCAAGTTCAAGAGAGGCATCGTCCCTCTTAGACCGTTTCGAGAATGGTACCCCTTGCGGGCTATGGCTTTTCCGACTATGCCAGCGAGCAGTTCCCTGTGACTGGAATGACTCGTCAAGGTCGAAGCTGATATGAGTGTGCACGAAAGTAGTGTTCGGTGAATTAGGGACACGTAAATTTACACTTGTAAATTAACCCATGTAATTTACTACTAATTTACTGATGGTCGCAGCACCTTAGGATGTACTAAAATCATAGTAGGGTCAAATAGGCAAGCACAAGTTAACCGTAGTATCAAGCATAAGCGGTTGGACTGGCCGATATGATAACCCCGTGATACTCAAAGTCAATCCCACCGTGATTTGGTTAGCCTGTATGTCGCCATATCCAAACACAACGTGGGGTACATACCTTTATCCATTGACAACTTTGGTAAACGTAAAGACGCCGCATCAATACTGAAACTCCGACAGCGGTGCTTGGAAACATCCTTGACTAGGAGTCCCTGTGACACAGTCCTTAGTAGCATGTCCGACACGATTCTCACACACACATGTGTATGCGGTCGTACGTTCACCGACCTTGGAGGGTTTACTAGGCACGAAAAAAGCTGCCGCAAGGGCAAGAAGAGATTATCCAGCGCCCTCGCAAGGGCAAAGGAGGCTTACCAAGTCAAAAAGGCCAGATTATCCCTGTCGAGGTCTGCCAGCGCCAATGAGGATTCGACTAATACTGGTAGTAGTGGCTGCAAGAACAGGCAAGACCCGCAGGACACTGGTGAAGTAAACGAGCTAGTCGTTCAACAGGCATGGTACCTCTGATTATTTGTTTTTCTCCGTCTAAAACGTTTGGCAGGGCATCCCATCTTCTTCGTGTACGCATGAACCATACCCGGTCAACACCAACATTGAAGTGCGCAACTCTGACGTTGCTGATTACCTCGAGGTATGCGTTCGTCTCGAACGAGCCCCATCGACGATGCTAAGTGTGTCTAGGGTGATCTACCTCTGGCGCAACGTCGGTCTCGTAGACATCGCCGATTACCAGCTCGCTTTCGAGATATGTTACCCGAACCACCACCGCCTCTCCCTCCTTCGGAGTTGGTCGTCGATCCTCCCTCGCCAACAGAACCAGAACATCGCCAGTTATCGGACCCTGCGGAACGGCCCCCCTCGGGAACGACGAATACGCCATCTAATCTATCTGTTTTATCCACATCCCTGTCCCGTCCGCTACTCAAAACGTTCAAAACTCTGATGAACAAATTCGGTCTATTCCGTGCCTATACTACGCAAAATCTTCCTTCGCACGACCCAGATGACCCGTATTCGATAGCACATGTACTACAACTATCCCCCCACAGTACTCAGCATTCGAATACTAGGAGCCCGTTTCACCCTTACCCAAATGAAAATGCGATGCGCTTAGGTGACTGGTACTGGAATCGGGGAACACAGAAATCGAGGGACAATTTCAAGCAGCTTCTCGGCATCATCGGGAACCCAGCGTTTGATGCTGCTGATTTGCGTGGGGTCGCATGGGACTCTATCGATAAGGAACTCGGAGATCATGATTCCGATGGGGACTCAGACATCCCCGAGTGGTCGAACAGTGATCGCGGGTGGAAATCATCTCCCGTCACCATCTCCGTTCCCTTCCACAGTCGGTCAGCCAATCCAGGGCCCAAGCTTTTCACTGTACAAGATTTTCATCATCGTTCTCTTATCTCAATCCTGGAAGAGAAGATCACGGATCCTGTCCAGGCTGCGTACTTCCATTATGAACCATATGAACTATTTTGGCGTCCCCCACATAGGAACAGGGATGTGAGGGTGCATGGAGAGCTTTTCACCTCCAGCGCGTTCCTTGATGCTCACAGGGAATTACAAGATTTGCCCCCGGAACCTGGTTGCGACTTACCTCGAGTTGCTGCCGCGTTCATGTTTTGGTCAGATGCGACCCAACTCTGCACGTTCGGAAGTGCAAAACTTTGGCCGCTCTACGCGTACTTCGGCAATGAATCTAAATATCGCCGGTGTCAACCATCAAGCAACTCGTGCTCTCACGCTGCTTATTTTCAGACGGTGCGTGATCACAGTCGAGATGCTTCCTCTTACGTATCTCACTGGTCTGATACTGCAGCTCCCCGATGCTTTTAAGGATTTTGTCATTAGTCATTCGGGAGGGAAAATAAGTGATGCTCTGTTGACCCATTGCCATCGTGAATTTTTCCACGAACAGTGGAAAGTTCTTTTGGACGAAGAATTCCTCAGGGCTTATAAACACGGTGTCGTGATAACCTGTTGTGACGGCTTGAAGCGCCGTTTCTACCCTCGGATCTTCACATATTCGGCCGACTACCCAGAAAAGTCAGCTTCAGAGTCATGCCGTTTCAAGCACTTCACTGATCTCCCTTTTTTTACAGAATACTCATAGCATCTACACGGAACTTGGGCACCTGTCCTTGTCCTCGTTGCACGATAAAGTTGAGTGAGGTTCAGAATCTTGCGACTGAGAAAGATATGCAAGATCGGCGGCTACTTGCCCGACATGACAATCTCGATCGTATAGAAGCAGTACAGGCTGCACGAGGCATTATTTATGAAGGTAACTATGCCATCACAACACCTCAAGTCGAAGCCCTCCTCAAACCCGAATCACTGGTCCCGACACTGGTACGTGTCTTTTTATACAAGGCTCCGCTAATGTTTTACACTTGTGAATGTTGTTTTGCAGAACGCGTTCTCAGAGAAGTTGTATCCTTTTGGTTTTGACCTTTTTGTCATGCTAGTGGTGGACCTCCTCCACGAATTCGAGCTAGGGGTGTGGAAGGCAGTATTCATGCATCTCCTTCGCATGCTTGAATTCCTGGAAGAGAGCAAGATACACGAGCTCGATCGCAGGTACGTATTCTTTCCGGATTCATTTTACCTATTTGCTCATGCTCACATTTAGATATCGCCAAGTCCCGACATTTGGGCGGGACACCATTCGCCGTTTCTCTCGAAATGCGTCGGAAATGAAGAGAGCCGCCGCTCATGACTTCGAAGATCTTCTTCAGGTCAGTGATAATGAATGACATATTTGGCTTAATCTAATCATAACCCCAGTGTGCCATGCCCGTCTTTGATGGGTTGTTTCCGGAACCGCACAATTCATCTATATTGAAACTTCTTTTTATTCTTTCTCATTGGCATGGGCTTGCCAAGATTCGGATGCACACTGACGACACTCTCCAGATCATGGATGATGTCACTGTATCCCTTGGGGAAGAGCTTCGTGCATTCACTACCCATACGTGTCCCGCTTTCCAGACCCGTGAATTGAGACGTGAGGCTGCTTGTCGCCAACGCCGCCAGCAACAGTCTCAGAGTCGTAAACATCCATCATCTCAAGCAGTGTCGCGTCAATCGAAAACACTGAATTTGCAAACGTACAAGGTGCACGCCCTCGGTGACTATGTGTCTTCGATTAGGAGGTTCGGTACCACCGACTCCTATTCAACACAATTGGTGCGCATTCAACTCGGGGTTCTTTATACATACTCATCTCTGTCCGTTCACAGGGCGAACGAGAGCACCGCGTTGGAAAAGGAAGATTCCTTCGGACCAGCCGCAAAGACTTTGTCCGACAACTTACTCAAATCGAAAGGCGCCAGTCACACATACGACGTATTCGGGAGACGGTAGATGGTGATGCGATGCACCAGATAATACTAGAACCTCTACCTAAAGACCCCAGGGAACGATACCAGGTCGGGAAATCACAGAATTATCCTGTGGATGTCTCAACTTTTTACCGGCAAAATTCTAATGACCCGGCTATGGAGGTGAGTGACCATGCCGTCTTAAAGACACGTTAAATGATGCAAATTTAGGATTTCGTGCACAAACTTAAACACCATATACTGCCTCGCATCGTAGAAATTCACTCGACAAACTCGGAATCTGATGGCAATGCGGATCCGGCATCTATGTCTGGGCTCAATGATGGCTTTGGTGCGTTGCCCGCCAACCCTGATCATGTCATACTCAAAAACCATCGCATTTATCGACATCACGTCCTTCGGATAAACTATACGACATACGATGTTCGCCGTGCCGACGACATCTTCAACCCGAACACCGAGCACCGGGATATAATGATGATTCACTGCCCAGAGTCCGCGGAGGATCGCGATCGGTTTTGTTACGCCAGGATAATTGGGATATATCACGCTAACGTTCAGTACATCGGGCCGGGGATGATGGATTATTTGCCGCGGCGGATAGATTTCCTGCATGTGCGGTGGCTCGAGCGGGTCCCGCAACAAGATTTACATGGCCTTGAGGCTTTGCAATTCACAGAGATGGGTGATTCTACGGCTTTTGGTTTCGTGGACCCTGCAGATGTATTGAGAGGTTGCCACCTCATACCTGCCTTCAGACACGGAAAACTGCGACGAGAACACACCGCAATGTCACCCGCTAGTACCGCAGGAGATTTGGAGGACTGGAATTACTATTATATCAACAGGTATGACAGGTCTGCTCATCTGTGGCTTCTGGCTTATATTAGTCTCAAAGGTTCGTTGACCGCGATATGATGCTCAGGTATCATTGGGGTCTTGGTGTCGGGCATACTTACTCCCATGCTCTGAGCTCCTACGACGAGAATCGGACCGTGACTGAAGATCGCTCAGCTCTTCAAGCCGTGTCGTCTCCTCCGATGCAAGTCTCGTCTCAAGATCAAGATCATGTAGGAGGAAGTGACAATCCCATTGACTCCGAGTCAGAGGATATGCTTCCTCAATGGGATGGCTCGGCCGAGGTCGAATTGGAGTGGGAAGTTGAATCGACGGACTCCGAGTCCTCTGAGGAAGAGGAAGATCTTTATGCGCTGTATGACTCGGATGATGGAGTCGACTCTGATTGAGTATGCATTACCAGTACTACATGTTCTGTCCGACTCGCAGTTCCTTGGATAAATCGCTACTTTATCGATAATCCGATGTTGCGACGCAGGGGTCTACTTTCAGGCTTTCAACCTGCTACTATTTTCCCGGGCCTCTGCCAGTGGGCCCGCAGTGCTAGCACCGCCGGTGTCCCGTTTCCCTCCCTTCGAGTCCCGCACACCTTGAACTACTGCTGCAGACATTTGAGTCTTTCGCAAACATTACTACTTCCGCATGACGGTGCCTAGTAAGCCCCCTTCGCATCATCAAGACGTGTAACTTTCTGAAACGGTGTCTAGACTTGAAGCCAAGGTCCTATTATAGTAAGTTGAAGGTCGTGTGAGGCTCGCCAAGGCTTCCTCAGGTGACACAGGAAAGATTTTTTTGACACCTTCCTTCCGCAGCGTCTTCATGTGTGGCCAAACCAGTGCCCACAAATGTTTATCGTCAACCGTGTCCTCTGAGTCGGATAACGCGACCATCGTGAACGACGTCTGCAAGGTGACTTCTGGGCGCACATTCAACAACGTCTGCAGCGTGCAACACGCACCCTTCGGCAATCCTTTCTAAGCACGTCGCACAAGAATGTTGACCTCACCCTTTGTGGGCGTCCTAGTACTCATCCTAACCTCAGGACTTTGATTGTTTCTGATTCGGAGATCTTGCGGCCGCCCTTTCGATGCACAAGAATGCTGCCAGCCGTTCCCCTCAGCGTGGTCCCCGGAACAAACTCGTATGTAGCTGAATGTTGTAACCGTACGGTTTGGTCTGAACATCGTTTTCAGGCGACTCGATAATGTTCACGGGCAATGCTGAATCGAAACTTCTCACGCCCGGACAATAAGCCCCATACCATTGGTATTGCCCCGCCAGTCTGGTTTTTCCCAATCCGCAATAGCATACAAATCCTGATTATAATGATGCTCTCATATGGCCCGGGGCAAGTCCGGTGGCGAAGTCGGCAGGTTTCACTGGCTACGGGATCAATCGCTACACAATCGTCGTTTGGCAATCGCCGTACCGTACAAAGGATCACATTCAAGGTGATCTATTAACGCCGCCACCTGATCAGTTCGTCGCCTATGCGGAACGACAAGGTACTGACCATGAACATCTCTTCCGTTTAGGAGCCCTCCCCCATCTTTGGGGACATGAGCCTCTGGCAAAGCCGGAGCACTCATCTTCCTGTCGAAGTTTTGGTCATCTCGCCGGCGCCGGACATCAGGGACGTGTTCAGCGCAGGAAGGCCAAGCCTGAACATGGGAGATGAGAGTGACTGGGTAGATGAGGACGAGGACCTGCCCGAGTTTGCGGGTGGTCTGGGACAGATGCATGGGAGTGCGACGAGTTCGAGTACGAGCTCGTCACATCTGACGCTGGAGACACTGATACTACTGGTCATGTCGCCGCCGCCGCGGAATCACGGCGGGCACTCGCGAACGGGCAAAGCTCGTGCGAGCTCTGGTGCTGGTGTTGTGGGGAGACGGGGAGGTAGCCATTCGCCGGCTGGGAGG
>JBBPOJ010001120.1:0-16329 GCA_038091395.1 Leccinum rimulosum | reverse complement strand
GGAAACCTTCAGAATACATAGTAGATCTAATGTAGCGGTTTGGATGATGAGAAATGTGTGCATAATTGTGTATTCTATGGAAGTGCCGAACCAGCATGACTGCCGAAGTCACTGTACGGGATAGTATGAAGGAGGGCGCCCTCGATCTCGACAACAGAGCCAGGCATTGGTTGTAAGGATCCAATAGTGACGAACGTCCCGGAGGAAATAAGTACATCAGTCGTTACGATAACTGGCATTTCGTTACCACTAGAACTTGCTGACAATATAGTGACATAGTAAGTACCTGGCGAGAGATCGTATGATATTGACTGTGGTGTCCACCGTGTCGGGATATATTTTGCAAGAGGGTAATACTATACATATCCCTCATATATGGGTAAAGTTAGTGTGTACATAAATTGATGATGCGGATAAAATGTAACGGTGGAGACCCCGGAGGTTGAACGTTGAGCAAGCTCTAGACTATACTGCCGCAAAGTTCGACAAAGATGCCGAATCAGTGCTGGCTCCAGAATCGAAAACTTTCATAGGCACATCGTTTGAAGCGTGATGGGCGTCCGAGGGATGATCTCGATGGGTGGACACAGTGGTCACCACCTCAATCTACAAAGATTCGCGTCAAAAAAGGTCACATGGGGGAGAAGAAAAAGAAAAACCTGTGGGCGGCTCCTTCCCACGGTTTCTCCACCGCTTCCCTTTCCGAACAGAACATTATCATGGAGTGTTGAAGAAGCTTTCCACCCCCCACGGGAATTGAGTGTGGAAAGAATTGAGTTCGAATATAACTTTGATAAAGCAAAGTCCAAGATGAAGTTCCTGAAGGGGAAAAAAAAGGAGACGATCAGGAGATCTATCCTTCACCATGAGAGTGAATATTCACCAGGACGCGCCCTAGACACCGAAAAAGGTCAGATACTATGTACTTGACAAAGAACGGAATCGTTAGCATACCTGGAACGATAGGTATAATGTCACGTCCAAAATAGCGAACGTGGCTGTAAGCATCCCGGTATGGACAGTCACTGTTTCGCGTAGGGTCATTTGCAACTTTCCGACTGGACAAAAATCAAAGCGTACTTCGGATAATCTTGTTGATCACACTGTCTGTCACAGCGAAGCCCGTGCGCTTGCGCATCTGGTAGAATTTGAGTAAGAGACTAATAAGTTTGCCTAAATTACTCACCAAACTACCCACTAGTGATAATGTTATAATCACATCCGCCGCAGCCGAGCCTGCTAGCCAGGTGATTACGGCGCCTGAATTTTCATGGAATCGAGCAAATTCTAATTTAATGCCAATGACGAGAACCGTGGTTGCAAAGCCACCGACTGTATCGGGCTAAGACAAGAACTATCCGTCAGGCACATAATCCAACTTACTGAAGGAAGCCATTGCAAAAAAGGCGATGATGGAAGGTAAGATGCTCGACCCACTCATGATCTTTACCCTCCAGGCGATGAAGAGCTGCGTCGGCAATGAGATCATTACCTGATTATGAGCACATCAGTTTAGAACAGAGGGATTCCATTCCATCAGACTTACTGTCAACAACGGGTCTTCGGATATTCAGTCAATAAGCTTTGGCTTTGTCGTATGGTAGTTAAATTGCTTACTTCCCGCCAACACTGGAATTTTAGGTAAGTTAAAGTGAAGCTCAAGCCGGAGGAGGGTGATCCTCACTCATAGGTGCAAATTCAAACACCTTCGGATTGCCTGTGCGACCCAATATTAGAATCACACCTAAATGTTTGAATGAAAACGAATACCATAGAGAATGATGAGAGGCTCAAAAATGAGCCCAATATTAAACACCGTGTTTATCGTTTCGCAAATTAGCAGATAAGATACCTTGACAAATCGAAATTCAGGTGATGCAGAACGATCTCAGGTGAAATGACTCACAAAGGCCTTCATCCACCATCTATCTCTATTTTCGGGAGTCCTTAATTCCACGGAAGAGGATTTCCTGAGTGAATCTCACCTCTTGTACGTCTGGAAATATATGAAGGCCTGTCGGGAACGAATGGTAGTGATAGTCAGCATCTTTTACCCGGTTGGCACAGACTTCGCACCTGCACTATCGTTATCTGTGTCCTCTCGGTTTAGCGTTACTTTCAGGAGTAAATGCGGAATCTTGTCTGCTCACGCCACATAGTATACAGTTCAAGAACACCCCAATCAGCATGGGTCCAAATCTAAAATGAGGAGAGATCAGAAACCACTCCAAGACAACGAAATGACGAAACGCACTTACAGTAAACCACCTTGTGGAAGCATGTTTGAGCGAAACCCGAAAGGACGTGCCATGATACTCACCGCGAATACTTATATGCACCCACACGTCAACACCCCGGTCGGGACTTTAGCCGATGTGAGATACCATCGTACAAGGTTCCTAACAGTACGGCTTGACGGCGAGAGACGGTAAGAATCGTGTACACATGACTTGGAATACACATATCGTCGGGAGGTTGCAAATCCGTTGAGACGTAGGGTGCTATATGGCCCTGAGATGTGACACGCCTCTGACAGGTTGCAGGACTGGCCAGTGCCTGTGACTCTACGTGCCCGCCTTGCATCGTTGAAGTCTTGTCAAGGTCAGGCGGGCACGGAGTTAGTTACTTCGCTCGCCCCAGCATTTCTGCGGACTGTGCAATTGTAAGCAGTGCAAATTCGGTAGAATAGTTCTGGGCCGAAAGGCTTCCATCGTGTGGACATGAAACGTTCAAGAAGTTCGAGTCGTCCGGTGCAGCAGTCGACGATATCGATCTGTATATTTTTATATGTTTAAGCAAAGAGAAGTCAGCCCGAACGGATGGAAATTCAGTGCGAATGTGTCGCTGTCACGTAGAATGTCTACAGCTGGCTACAAAGCAGCCAGCATGTAACTGTTGCTTTCCAGACTTACCTGAGAAGCGTCTTGGTAACTGAGGTTTGATCGCCAGTCTGGTCACTGGTCGCCAGCGGTCGTCAGCGTTTCAACTTGTTACCATCGGCAGGTGACCTCGGGGCCCGAAACAACTGGCGGAAAGAATGACGTTCCAGGAACGGTGACAGAAATATGTAGTATCCGATTGGAAGTTAAAGATGACAAAGTCAAAGGCTTGAACAAGGTTTGAACGCTTGAAGATTATATGTGCCAGTGTAGCTTGATAGTCGATCATCTAACCGTGACGCGTGACGTGCCAGCCCTGTGATGACGCTCATCAGACAGTCAGACTACTTGTATCCGCCCTCTAGGCTCTTGCAAGCGTACGAGGATAAGTTAATGGATATCCCCTGGCTACTCGTACACCTAGTCTATTGTCCAAGCAGCGTAACTACGAACAACCTACACGCTTCCTTATCTTCCTTGCTTGTTTTCCCACAACTCGTCACCTAGCAACTCCCGCCGGTCCTCAAAACGGTCGTCACAAGATGGACCAGTGGATCCGAGCGCGGGGGACTCGGACGGCTTCAAGGGCATCGAAACCCTTCTCCGACGATCATCTGCATCGCATTCAACTTCCCCGAGAAAGAGCCCCTCGAGTCGAGGGACACGCCAGACCATGCCTCTTCACCATCCTCTTTCATCCCTCTGCCATGCTTGTCCTCGAAACGTCCCTCGAGCGTGACTGTCATGACCAAGGCCCTCACGGTCTGGGAACGGCCCGCCGAATGCACGAACAAAAGTCTATATTCCCACGCCGATCGCGGACGGGCGTTTTCATCCAGACAGGCGGATGCGTGGAAGCTAAGACAGCGCTCAGGCGCGTCGCTCGCTTCGAGGTGACGCGTGAAAGCGTGATAGAGGTTCTTTCGGAGGGTATCAAAGAAGTAGGTTTGGCTGCAACTGTCTGTGTCTGCAGCACTGCATGCGAGGGGTACAAATGCCTTTGTGAACGTCGATGCGAAGCGGGAAACGAGGGCGTCGAGGATCGCTTTGATGGTGGTTTCTGGCACGTGATGGTCCGTTGTCTTCGTTGTCGGGGCGGGCACTGCATCGGAGTTTGGATCCGATGGGATGATCGTTGTCATGTCATGTTCAGTGGAGAGTTGCGGCGCTGGAAAACCGAGAGCCAAGGATGTCAACGACCACGTTTGCAGCTCACTGCCATGCACTGCCCTTTCTCTGGCAAGAGGCAGACAAGATGGCGCTTACCTCGGAAGGCCGCAACAGCGGCACGGAACGCCTGCCAATCAAACCACGCCGTTTCCTTCCCGGAGGAACTGTCCAGGTTGTTTCTGTCCGCCACCACTACATGATCACGGACAAACTCGACAAACTCCTTGGCCTGGACATGTTCCGTCATGTAGATCGGACCTGTCTCGTTAAAGTACCTGATATTGCGCAGTCAGTGGATGCAGCGGGGCCGTTGCCAATATTACGACGATGTCGATGATAATGTCACGTCAATCACCTACGTAGAGAGACAAGTGAAGAGACTCACGACGTTGCCATGCTTTCGTGGTCAAGGTGGACAGACAAAACAATAAGAGAAAAGCAGACGATGTGCAGATATTAAATGGTGCCAAACGCGATGGGGTGCCAGTGATTAAATAGTACAACGTGCAAACGGCAGGGTATTCGAATAGATAGCGAAAACACCGCGCGGGGGGAGTCAGAAATGTTGAATTGCGCCATATATCAGAGAAGACAGCACTCGTGGGATGGACGGACCCACACCACAGGGCTATCTAGGGTTGGTCAGACGTCACTCACGCTCGTGCATAGGTTTTAGCTATAGACCGCAATCTAGATTCTAGAAGGTTGAACGACAGCATGATTCATGACTCATACCGGCGGTAACTGGTCGTGACCCTGAAGGAAATAATGGATTTTTTCGTAAAGGAGTGCCATGCGTTCACTTCCGAATCTGGGTCTCGTTGGTGTAATTGGTTGGGAGTAGAAAATCAATTTTCCATATTATTGTGATTGAAAAAAAAAATATAAGATCACATGCGCTGATCACGAAACGCATTCACCTGACAACTTTGTAACATACTCCGAGGGAAGCTGAAATCATGTATAGGAAACCAGGGGAAGTGACGGTCCTCGGAGCCATGGCATCGTAGTACTCATGGCAAGGCAATCTTGAGGGGCCGTCCGGCGTGCATGTGGATGAAATGGAAGTCGATGGTATCGGAGCTAAGCAGGGTCGGTTGGACTAACCGAATTGAAGAGACTCCAAGTTGCGTGTTCTAAATGAGGCCTCGAGGCTTGATCACCACCCTCTTCGAGTTTTGCCCCACTGGACACGCGCAATTTGGGCCTTAGCCGAATTGGCGTTAGCGACTGAGTTCAAAAGGCTTCGGCGACTCTGCTATGAGAGGGTTGATCCGATCACTGTTTGTTTTCAACATGCTATCGGCCATACCTTGGAGGGTCACAGTGCGGTAGGATTCAACTCCTTAGAAGCTACGCCGTATTCGCGAGGCTCCGAGGCTCCGAGTTCGAGTCCGAGTCCGTCGTCTGTACTCTGCCAATTGAAGGGGCGCCCTTTCAAATCCCCCCTTTTCGTAATTATGCCCTGTGGTGATCAAGACACACAGTAAGTACCACCACCCCGAAATCTCAAACGGCGGAGCCGAAGACAGAATCACCATTTCGACAACTGGTTTTGGCACAAGACATGTTTGCCGGTGAGATCCGGATTTGCGTGTCTTCGAGACGCCGGCCCGGCGTGACTTGTGATTGATTATGCTGCACAGCGTGGCACATATCTGCGCCTCAGGAGAACTTATAAATGGAACGGCCCTCACCGGTGCTGAGCGCCAAGGGGTCGATATCCATCGATTATATCGGCCATCTTGATTCGGGACCGCAGTGTGGCGAATACAATAAGAAAGCGGCCAACTTTTCTGCCGTATTTCGTGCCTGAACCGAAGGGCCGTTGATGGAATGATGCATTCAGAAGATGTCAGTAGGACGCAGGTCTTGCAAAAGATATGTAGCAAGATAACCCAGAGTGACCTTCACTTTTCCACGCTTCTTGATTGACTTAGTAATCTCTATCACTTACTACGGCCCCCACTAGTTGGCATGGCCGTCACGGCGGGCCATTGTCACATCATTTTTTCTATCTCAACGAGTATTGACTGGACTGATGCCGTTCAACTTCGCGTGGCTTCAGAACGTGTCTTAGATGAGGCAGGATTGAGGGGAACAGTTGTTGTTAGAGAAGTGTGGTCGTTTTCACAAACCGGCCAACTAGTGGGGGTGGCAAAGACCTTGGTAAGTGATAGTACTAAGCTGCTGTGGGACATAGAACATTGTTTGGTCAGACCAAGGTCAGACCCTCATCTTGGCAAAGCAGTCCTAAGATGGTTTACTGGGCCCCAGTCACTGACCACACACCTTCCCGTGTGGTCAGCGACAAGCTAGACGAGTGTACAAGAATCGTTGGCCGAGAAATAGGTCGCCAGGAATGCCACATGCTCCGATCCTGAGACACACACCTACGCCCATATGCAGTTATCTCTGACGGTAAATGTGATACGCCGATCACAGGTCACATCGGCCGCGTTGGCTCCAGATAATTTGCGCCAGTTAACTTCAACATCGAAACGAGAAAGGCGTTAGATTCGGATAACATTATCGTCAGAAGCAGTACTATGCCACCCAGCGACGAGGAAGAGAACGGCACATTGTATGGACGTGACGTGTCCACCCGAAAATGTAAATGGACCATGTGCGTTCCAGCCAATCGGAGTCTGAGCGTGCGTGGATGGAGGCGTTCGTTCGGGATATTAGGATCATTGTCCACACGTCGCTGGTAGTAGCTCTCTTTTCCACTTTCTATCACTATGCGTGAGCAGCGTCGAGTCTGCCCAGAACGCGTCTAACAATGCTGTCTAGGTCTCATCGTTCGCGACGACCCCGCCGCCGTCGGCGACTACATCGCTACTTACATTGCGAAGCGGTCTGCCTCTCCGAGTCCCTGTGCTCACCCTCTCTTACCCTCCCCTCTGCAGCATAAACGATTTCGCACCGACTGCAGACAGGCCATTCGTCCTCGGTCTCCCCACCGGCTCGTCCCCGATCCCCACCTACAAGAGGCTCATTACCTTGGTCAAAGAAGGAAAACTCTCGTTCGTTGTTCATCTTATCTCTCTGCAGTGTCGATGACGTGATTTGCAGCTTCAAGCATGTCGTCACGTTCAACATGGACGAGTATGTCGGCCTGCCTAGGGACCACTCCGAGTCCTACCATACGTTCATGTTCCGGGAGTTCTTTTCGCACAGTTCGTTCGCCCCCTATTATCGTCCACGCTAGCAACCCTCACACGTCTCCAGTTGACATATCCCCCTCGCAAGTACACATTCTCGATGGCAATGCACCCGACCTCGTCGCGGAATGTAATGTATATGAGGCTGCCATCAAGTCGTACGGCGGTATCGAACTCTTCCTCGGCGGTATCGGCGAGGACGGACACATTGCGTTTAACGAACCCGGTCCGTCCCAACCCGGAGAATGACGTGATGTGTCTTCTCATACCACCTTATCGCCCTCACTCACAGGCTCGTCCCTCGCGTCCCGCACGCGCATCAAGACCCTCGCATACGACACCATTCTTGCCAACGCACGTTTCTTTGATAATGACATCTCCAAGGTTCCTCGTATGGCCCTCACCGTTGGAGTCAAGACGGTCCTGGATTCCCGCGAGGTTGTTGTCGTCGTCACCGGCTCACGCAAGGCTATTGCGCTGAGCAAAGCAATCGGTGCGCGTTGTTGACAGTGTCTAGTGGATCTCTGACTTATCTTTTTTGGTTTTGTGCCTGGGTTGTTGCGTGGATGATTTCGTTGCGTTAACTAGAGGAGGGAGTGAACCATTTGGTGAGCCTTTTCTTTTCGATTTGCGCGTTGATGCTGAACGACACGCTAGTGGACGCTTTCTGCACTCCAACTCCACCCTTGGGCGTTGATCGTCGCCGACGAGGATGCCACAGCAGGTATGTCGGACTGGGGTGATGACGACATTTTTGACCTCGCCCGCAGAACTTCACGTCAAAACAGTCAAGTACTTCAAGTCGATCGAGTACGTCCAAGAGCAGGTTGAAAAGGCCAGAAAGGAGCAGCTTCAGAACAAGGCAGAAGGCGGTGTGCCAGCGGGGGTTCAGGAATAATGTTTCGGGTAAACATACAAGAGGGAGTTGTAAGAGTTATTTGTGACGTGTACAACATGAGAAATTAGAATACCGGGTTCGCACTGCACGTGATGCGAAGCAAGCACGCCATAGCACGCCATCGACGCTCAATGATATAAAGAAAACTTGAGACGAGAATTCTTCTGTTCTTTCCCTCTGACAGTGTCCTCCCGGTAAACGCGGCGGGTCTCAGTCCGACTCACCCCATAGAGTGACCGTGCCTTTCAGGTCCCTCAAATCGAGGCCTGGGTCGCTTAATCTCCTCCACGTCCCTAATGGTACGACGTTACTACCCAGGGAATCTCTATCGGCCCGTCGTTTTTCTCCCAGATCCTTTTCCCTACCGGTCACGCTCGCGCCCATCATGTGGTCGTCTATTCACCGCTGCTGCCTCGTGTTGCCATCAACGTCGTATGCGATATTCGAAGTCCGCTTATCCGGACCATTCTAGCTCGCTTCAAGCCAATTCTTTGCGACGCCCAGCCCGACTTGGCCCGCAATTCATGCTTTTTTTTTACGTTTCAGGTGTGCGGTTGGCATCATCGCTTCCATAATAAATCGAGCTCGTGTCTTGATCTGCCTCTTTGGGCATGGTTGCTCCCCAGCATTATGGAGGTCCCGTGCCAAGTCTCAGATGCCGGTATGTGATGATTTTTATTTGGATCTTTTGTGTACGTGTTTGTATTTCTCGTCTCTATAAATTTGCTTTTTTTGCCCCCAATCTGCACAATTGTCTTGTGAGCTTTTGAGCATGTCTGCGCCCTCCATCTCCTACACCTCCAGTTTCTCTGATTCTGAGCGATCGGGAATCAGCACCCCGAGCTCTGAATTTGTGCCCTCTAAGCTCTATCTCTTACCCCCACACTTCATCAATGGTGCCCGTCTCGATGCCTTCACGTCCAAACTTGAAAAGGGCTATGGCGACAAGATCTTGTTGTCCGTCGCGCATCAGGGTCCGTTTGACTCGAATGATGTCCAAACTGCTGTGAACCGCCTCGGAGAGGCCATTCCCGATGCTTGTGTAGCAGACAAGCAGTGGGTCAAAATTCCGGAAGGTAAATCGTACAATGTCGCTCTTGTGTCGTTCTGAACCAACATCTCTATTTTCAGGTGGCGCATTTTACCTCGTCGACGGTGCATCTGTTCCACTTGGGGAGGTGTCGTCGACCGACGAATTTTTCAACTCGCATAAAAAGGAAGTCGTTCTGGTGGGTATCTTGCAGGAAAATGGCGGTGCTTACATTTAAACTGATGCTGATTCGCATGCGAATCTAGACGACACCTGAGGAAGCGTTGAACATCTTTTCCACGAGCGGTCTTCGTGTCATCTTTTCTGTCTCTTCTGGTACAGAAACCATGTCTCCACCTGCAGTGGGTGGGGGCCGCAGCACACTCTACCTTCTCGAACGTCCCCAAGTGTCCTTCCCCCCACTGCCTTCGCTTGTCCCATTTGGTGTGCCTACCCTGGATGACTGGCGTGCTTTGTGGGCAGCGTGGGATCTCGTGACGCTCGCCATGATCCCCCCCGCAATGCTGCACCAGAAGCCGATCGACTTGAGGCACAAATGTCTATTTTACATTGGCCATATTCCAACGTGAGGGAAACTAACAATTGACCGTGCTCGATGCTGATGCAAGCCCTGTAGGTTCTTGGACATGTTAATGAGCAGGGCGCTGGACGAACCCAACACTGAACCCAAACACTTTACGTTGATCTTCGAGGTAGGTCATAGAGCGTGGGTGGCGCTTATGATAATAACGTTCTGTTGTAGCGCGGCATTGATCCTCATGTAGATGACCCTGAGCATTGTCACGTAGGTCTTCTCTTCTCATTTTCAGTCCCTTTCATGACCCGTGTGTAACTGGACAGCGACACTCCGAAGTTCCTGACAAGGACGAAGATTGGCCAACGTTGGGAAGCATTCTTGCATTCCGCGACCGCGTGCGCGCACGTCTGGCGCGGTTGTATGATGACGTCGCCGCTGGACGACGGAAACTCAACAGACACGTCGCTCGGATGCTGGCAATGACGCTAGAACACGAGGGTTGGCACGTCGAGGTATGTAGGGCCGTTCCGCTTGCATCTCTTTGTCATGAGGTCTGTGCTGACCGTGCCCTTATCCAGACACTATTGTATATGCTCATCCAGCGCGCAGGTACAGGGACGCTTCCACCACCTGGCTTTACGCCTCCACCCTGGTCTGAGCTGGCAGCTGCTTGGGACGCTGGCGTACGTGCGCCGAGCACTCCCACTGTCACCGTTGGGCCGGCCACAATCACGATGGGGCACGAAGACTCCGAAGGGGATGACCTAAAACCCGAGGTTACTTATCAAGTGGATGGCCACGAATTTGGATGGGACAACGAGAGCCCCGCAAGGCAGGTCGAGGTGGGCCAGGCGCGCATGGAATGGCGGCCAGTCACCAACGAGGAGTACCTCGCATTTTGGAATGCGGGTGGAAAGACGCAGGTGGGTCTCCCACCGAGTTGGGTACCGTGCGAGGAAGGTTTCGAGGTCAGTTTCTTTCTCGAATCTATTGATCTTCCACCGTGCTCATTCCAGGTAGGTTCGCACTGTGTATGGGCCGGTACCGATGAAATTCGCAAAGCATTGGCCAGTCCTGACATCGTACGATGGTCTGCTGACGTACGCCAAATCCAAGGGTGGACGACTTCCGACGGAGCCTGAGTTACGTCTCTTCCTCGACACTTACAACGTTGGCTACGAATGTGGCGCAAACGTCGGGTTCAGGAACTGGCACCCCACTCCGTAAGTGTTGGTTCACTTGCAATCCACTTCCTCGCTCATGAGAGAATTCGCATTGCAGTGCTACGGCAGGTCTGGATGAATGTGGCGGTAAAGGCACCAACGGCGGTGTTTGGGAATGGACTTCGACCCGCTTTAGCGATCACGAGGGTCTATTCCCGACCGCCCATTTCCCCGGGTACTCGACCGACTTTTTCGACGGGAAACACCACGTCGCACTTGGTGGATCATACGTGACGATTCCGCGCCTCGCCGGACGACGGACGGTACGGAACTTCTATCAGCACAACTATCCGTATCCCTGGGTGGGCGCACGAGTGGTTTATGACGTATGATGTGCATGTGACGGCGCGGTTTGGTTATTTGACTGCGACGCGGGCGGTCGCTTTTGTTGCGTCGCATGCGATCGATGTTGTTTGTTGGCTTGTGTAAAAAAATTCTGTTTCTCTCCTTATCCGCTTGTATTTTTGGTGACACGCCATGTTTTCCTCATGTATCATGCATGTATGCGACCAAATGCCATTATATTGTTGCAACCTTGTCAAAAGTTGATTGAGATTTTTGAAATACGTAGGGCTCTAAATATAGCTTCCAAGATCCGTTCGGGCTCAGTCACTCATAATTAATGTCGTGGAGAGTCCCCACTGATTTCAATGATGTATGAAGAACAAACAGTGTCCGAACGCTTCCAAATCCCAAGAATCTCGATCCACTGGCAGGTGGTAGAACAGTGGTGGCCTGAGCTACATTTCCGTTTTGTTCAACATTTGTTGATCATCAGATCGAATAGATCGGCACCGTGACGGAACATTCAAGTTGCAGTGATTCGAGAGGCGACTTGAGGCACTGGCAGAATGGCATCAATGATTCCGGTTAACTTACTCCCCCCAAAACAAAACTCTTTGGTGATGAGCAGATGACAGATCCTCGGGACCGTCCGGCATCAACTTGAATGGCAGACGTAGCAACCAGTCAGCTATGTATGTGCGACGACCGTGACATCGCGGAGACACTGATCTTGTCTTCGCCACGAGTCCACACCCGAATGTCTGTCGTCGGTCCGTGAGCGGTCCGAGAATTATCTGGAACTTTGTGACAAGCGGAAAGCATCGCCGGAATCTCCCCTCAAGACCCACCCTCGACGCAACGTGTTCGCTAAGCTTAAGCGTTGTCCACCCAAGTTGATGAGATCCGCCGGAGAATCCCTGACGCGGTTCAAATCGTGTCTAGTTCAGGCTGTGTGCGTACTTTCCAGTTTCACGGAGGGTCTAGTGTCCGAGCGATGACCCTGTCTTGTTTTACCTACTAGAAGCACGACACTCAGCTCAGGGCGCCTCGACGCAGCCATGCATTAAAGATTCTTGATAGCCGAGACGCACCCACTGAACGTCGCCCACCAGTACACACTCAAACTTCGAAGGCAGTGGGTGTACTTGGATATTCGCGTGTGGGTGCGTGTCAGTGAGAATCCTGCCATTCACTCCGAATCAGTAGAATGGCTCAACAATCTTTCCAACGTCATTGCCTGCTGTAATAAAGAGGTTTAC
This sequence comes from Leccinum rimulosum, assembly GCA_038091395.1. NCBI lineage: Eukaryota > Fungi > Basidiomycota > Agaricomycetes > Boletales > Boletaceae > Leccinum > Leccinum rimulosum. The sequence continues at coordinate 3,883 of JBBPOJ010001120.1, read as the reverse complement.
TCCGTTACGATGGTGAGCCTCCAAGGCACTACAAATGTAAATGGATAGATCTATCTAGGCATGACGCACCGCGTCTGCTATCAAATGACTCCTCTCTCAAACGTACCATAAGTAAGGTTCGCGTCCGTCTATGCCAGAAGCAGTGTGGGTATGGTATGGCGCGGCGACCGGGAATCCAGCTCCTGTTAGCCATGAAAGGCCTGCTGATAAAATGATGATCAGAAAAAGGGCGTCTGCAACAGCCTCCTCATCATCGTCTTCAAACTTGGTATAGCCTGCGATCTCTTCCCGTATACGATCACGTAGGCCGGACGCACCGCGTCGTTGTCATATATGACCGTCTCTGTCAAACGCCGGTTTGGTGAGACAGAATGAGCAGACATTCGACGACTGACCTGGGTTGACCAAATCCGATTCCGGTCCTGTTTGTGCTTCGACCTACACATCATGACGTCTCCGTCAGAACTCGTGCAAGAATCGGCAGAATAGTCTCATACCGAATTATATTCAGGCGACAACGGCACGATCTGGGGTGCGTTCCGGTGCGTCTTGTACGCATTCCCTATGACAACCCGGTTTATCAACATGGCACGCAGAGAAGCTCTGCGAGACAGATTAGAGACGTATTCATCCGCCTCTACGGTTAGTGAGAAAAATGGAAGGCGCGCTAGGCTAACTGGGGATAGGAGCTAAACGTACTTGAGGAGCAGGACGTGAGGTAAATGCCGTTGCCATATCTGCAATGATGGCAAGAAATTTGGTTTTGCAGAATGCCCATGCCGTAATATTATACACACCGCTTGAACGCGTTCTTCGTCCCTTGAAGCCACCTTAGCAGCGAATAGACGGGAAAAAGTGGATGTGGCTCACCACACTTGTTCACCGCGAGTGAGGTGCGTAGAATGGAGCAAAGGGAACATCGTTTGCTACAACACAGGAGTACGGTAGAACGTGATTCTCCTAACAAGCATGCGCGATTTGTGCCGTGGAAAAGGAATTTCTCGTTCCCCCGTCCATCTTCAGCATCTGTGGCGGCTTGTACTTTTGCTCTAAACGAAAGGTTACCAACCAAACGGACCAGCAATGGGAGTGAAAAAGCACCTATAAGCGAGATATGGTTGTATGGCACGTTCTGGCCATTGGATCTCAAAGACGAACTGGACTTCAGGCCGGTACTGCTCCCAGCGAGACCAACTCTGCGTGAAAAGCTGTTGTACTGTTCTCGTACAAACATTAATAACTCCCAAGCCAAAAGCGAGTGGGACATACTCTCAGCGAAGACAGGATTACTCCGGTCGACTTGAACCAAACGGTGACGAGCATTTATTGGGCTCTGGAGAGAGACCTTGTCGGCGTACGCCCGTTTTCCTTCAGAAAGAGCGACCATGTCGTCGTGAACCTCGTTGAACGGGTCGTTGGAGACCTGGGGGAAGAGGGGGTTAAAACGAAGAAAAACTGCAGCTCCTGGCGTTTGGCGAATCCTGCAGTCCTCCCCAGCCTCGAGCCCTGTGTACATGTACATGCTGCGAAGCGGTCTGAAGTCTTATCTTGTTGTCAATAAGTGATGCAGTATTGGTGAAACACAAGCCGGACTCATCAATGCCTCAAGGCCTCGTGGGTGGGTCTGCTTTGATAAGTTTTAATGAGCGTGGACGGGTGTAGTGCAGGGACGCCCACTGAGACCGCAACCGGCTGAGGGATTTCGTTATGCTCAGGCTGTTGGTGCGGTAATTGGCCAAGTGGCAGGGCACCATTTGGAGCCACAGCCCAGCAAAAGACATCCAAGAAGATTCAGATAGTGAAAGAACAGCACCACTGTTCGATCTGCTACATAGTGCTCAGGTTGACGAATAGAAAATTGCTCGCAAAGTCCCAAATCCGAGGGTTTGAAAACCAGGCACGAGAGAATTTCGCGCCAAGGCACATGGAGTACACGTGTCGTTGATTCGTGCAGGAAGTCCCAATACCACTGGCTCCGCGTGCAAATCATTGCTGGACGGCAGGAGTTGAATGAATTGTACGAGAGTATAGTGAATGGGATGTGGAGGACGACATCGAGCCTTCAGGAGAAATATAATGTGCTTGTTGTGCATGAAGTCGCGTAGCATTGACAGCCCTACTTCTCACGAGCATTGGAGTTATCCGATCTCCGTTTCTGGGGTGTAGCCCACACGCTCCCTAAACGGAACGTTGGGTTTTGAGACTAGGATCACCCTCGAAAAGTCCGCTGGGAAGGAGCATGGAGTGCCGCAACGTTTATGGGTAGCTTGGTGAGTAATTCAGGTAAATTATTGGTTTCTTGTCCAAATTTAATCAGATGCGCAAGCGCACGGGCTTCGCTGCGACGGACCGTCTGATCAACACACTATTACTGTTGTTACAAAATCAGTTTGTCTTGTCGTCGGAGGGGCCCGTTGCATGGTGCAGGCAATTCGTTTGGTGTTCCAGGTAGGTCGTTGTCAGGAGTGCGTCGATTCGGTGTCAATGTTATGCACTGGCACTCGTGGACGTCTGCCAGTTGATCGACCCAGCCTTAGATAACTCGGATTCATGTGTCGGTCATCTCGAGCACAAAAGTGTTCGGTCGCATCGCACTAGATAGGGAACTGACAATTCCACTAGTGTCCTGCCTGGTCGCGGTCTTGTTAGATGTCGTGTGAACGGCACTGGAATCGTTCTCATTGATGAGAGGCGAGAGGTTGCTGGACGCGTCATCTCCGTATCGAGTTCCGGTTTGGTTCCGGTGGCTATTTCCGATTCCGAACTTCGTTATCTAACAATATTGTATGAACAACCTGCGACTTACCGATCGACTTTCGCGAGGAGAACATACAAAACCTGTCACGGTTCACACTATATCCGTGACAAACTGTGTAGACATGCGCGTGAGATCATTCTGCAATCGGAAAGAAGTCGCCCGGCACCGCCGCCCAGTTTTTGAAGAGGTGGGTAGAAGGCTAGAAGCATATTAAAAAGATGAGACGACCAGCTTAGAGAGGGACGAACTGCGATGCAGAGTGGATGCGATGAGGGTACTCCAGACCATACATGATGGTTTTCAACTTGTCCGTCGATGTCTTGTGTCATGTGAGGTTCCTCACGATCCCGAGTGCATACTTGATTACCGGCAAATGACTTCCTGAACGCCTTTGCTAAGCAGCGGCATCCACACTGAGCTTGGCTGTTAAACCTGGCTGAGACTGTTGTGTGCTGTTCTGATGTGCAAAACATGATCTCGAAATTTTGTTTGCGCACCCTCTGCTTAACCTCAGCATCTAATGTTCGAAAGGACATTTTCAGCTTTGAAATTTACTTTCCTACAGCCTGGTGCGAGTCTAAGATGAGTTGAACGACAGAGAAAATGTGGCAGGAACGAACCTTCTAGTTGGGCAGCACATCTATGTATCTAGCTGACCTCATCGCATTTACGTCATTGTTGTTCACTGTTTTGGTACGACTGTCCTCACCACCCTCAGTGAAGTGATACTACTCGACATCGAACGCGACGATTTGACCAGCTCAAAAGACATGACTGTGAGTGTTTTTCTTTCTGGCGTGGTACTCCAACCGTGCCATCGGTGTGCTGGTCTCAAGGATGAGCTCGCACGGGCTGGATGGACCACTGTGAGTTTGGATGTGCTGACCCGATCTGCAGACATCCAACTTTGAACGTTTTGTTGAGGTGGGACGAGGTCCGTCGTATTCCGTCCTCTTCTGTCTCTGCATGCTCATTTGCATTTGTCCCAGTCGTCCTACTCAACGCTGGCCCTTCCGCCGGAAAAATCGCTGTCATCGCAGAAATTATCGACCACAACCGGGTAAGCGGGGCGTCCTTGGACTCTACTTGTTCTCATAATCCGATCTCAGGCCATCGTCGACGGCC
>JBBPOJ010001119.1:0-16362 GCA_038091395.1 Leccinum rimulosum | reverse complement strand
GTTTTGCCAAACTTTTGTACATTTTTTGACTACACTTTTCCATGACCAAGCACACTAACCAGAACTAACAAAGTAGGAATCCTAACCAGACACTAACCAATATTATGCCTCCTAATGCTGATATTCCTAACCCAGACTAACATTGTATTGCCTCCTAACCAAGGCTAAATGATATTTGCCCCCTAACCAAGACTAACATTGTGTTGCCTTCTAAACCAAGGCTAACTAATATTTGCCTCCTAACCTGGACTATGCTTTGCCAATATTCCTAACCCAGACTAACATTGTGTTGCCTCTTAACCAGCACTAACCAACTTTTGCCTCCTAACTCAGACTGACCAATATTTGTATCCTAACCCAGACTACTAACAAAGTATTCCCATGATTTACTTCCATGATCACTGATTTTTTCTGATTTTTCCCACCGCTTTCTGACTTCACCGCTAGAGGTATTCCAGGATGTAACTGGGATGTAACTGGGAGTGTCTGGGACAGTCTGGGACAATAGTGGTTACTGGAAGGAGCTGTGACAGGCTGGACAGAGCTGGCTAGTTAGGTACCTTCCTGGGGGGAGCTGGGGAGCTGGGGAGCTGGGAGAGCTGGCCAGCTCTGGCCAGACTGTCACATGGTGGACAGCTGAGGGCTGGTTTGCTGATTAGTAAGCAACCTTTTAGATATTAGTAGGCTCATCTGGCAACACAGACATCATCAGTACTGTTGACACCACAACCCAAACTTGCCCACATGATTGCAACAGCTCTCATTGCAGTTCTTGGCTCCACCCTTATAGCTGCCAACAACAATGCCACTTTTTAATTGGTACATTCATGAACCATGGGCATCAAGCCCAGTGTGTAACAACCACAGTACATCCAATGCTGTTGCTGACATGACCACCCTTAACAGTTCAACGTTGTCTATATCATGGAATGGCTGCATCTTGCATCACCTCCCCACACAGTTCTTTGCAGATCTATGGATAGCCTGTGATCTCTGGAAAGTGGCAAGAATTCAATTAAACATTGAGTATCCTGTCACAATGTACTAGTTATTTGTATCCTTGGAATGCATTCCAAGCAAGAATCACCTCAAATTGTTCATTTTTTGCTGGTTGGCAACTACATTTTTTTACAACCTTTTATCAGAATTGTCCTCAGCAGATAGAAAAGAAAGTGATTGGCATATTCTGTGTGATTTTAGCAATTTGTTTATGAGTTGGCCAAATTTTGACTCTTGAAACTCTTGAACAGATGATTTTTTAATATTCTGCTTGTGCAAATCAAACTTAATATTAATACTGTGCTTTGAATTTGTGGTTGTAGGAAAATTCAAATTTGGTGAGGTCCTGAATTTGTCAAGTTTGTCTGTCCATAATTGTATGTGATCATGAATCTCTTCACCATGAATGCATCCATTATCCATGATAAACATACTCTGCCTGTCTGAATAAGGCTCACTCTGCAGAAGCTGCTAGCAATAAATAAACTGACAAGTATCCAGATGTCAGAGCAATATACCACAGATTTCTCAAGAAATATTTGGAACTGATCATGGTGCAGTTAGCCTTCTGATACAATATCACCAGCAATGATTCCAGCTTGTTGTGACTGCTGATAGACAGACCATGGACAAATACTCTCTGCATGCATGCTCACCTGCCCTTTTTTGCATTCTGTATTGTTTGAAGAGTATATGTTCAGCTCTTGATGTTTCATCAATAAATATGAGTTTTTCTGGTGTATAGAGCCATTTGATGGATGTGGTCTGCTCAGAGGAGTTTGTTATGCTCATGGGCAACTTTATAAATATTTTCGAGAGAAACACCAACACAGATAAGCTCCTGGTGAATGGTCAAGTAGTAGTGACTTAAGAGCATATATACAACAATTTTGCATGAGCAATCCAAAAGGTTCATTAATAAACCAATCTGGATGGTGGTGGACAAGCTCAAGTACATTATGACATATTGGAGGTCATTTGTATTGAGTATCTATTGCCATGCAAAAAAGTGCTGCATGGTTTCACAATATCACCAGTTTTGTGGTAGAGCTTCAATTGCACTTGGAAGAGCATAAGTCCTCTCTGATGGAGATAAATTGCAGTGAACTTCAAATCAGACAAGATTCTTCAAGCTGGCATGGTTTTACAAATATAAACACAATTTTTTTTCACCAAGTCTAACTTGTTGTTTATTGTTTTCCAAAGTTGTGAGTGCCATGACTTCTGCAAAGCACTGTAAAACCATAAGAAAAAGTTGCTAACTGATGCCTTTTGTTTCCATTCATAATTCTTCAAATACCCTAGATGGATCCCATAATGACTCCCATAATCCATTGGACTTTTAAAACTGTATCAGACAATTGTTCCTCTTTTTTACTTAACAATTGTTATAGTAAATATGCCTATCAGATGTTGTATTAATATACTATACACTTTTCATGCTAGATAGCAATTTGGATATATATGAGTGATCTGGCAGAGCTCAACAGCAATACCCTGGCACAGTTCATTTTTTTCAATTGTTGTGCTTCAAAAAATGTATGGAGAACTAGCCTAGACATAACAGAATATATCAATTGTTGCAGTCAAACAAGCTGCTTAAAAGGAAAATTCACCTTTGTGCAATACTTTTGAGACAATGTACTAGCAAGGCAGGGCCTGCACTGAAGAGAGCCTCTAGAGGAAAGGACATCAGATTACTGATTTGAGTCATGGAATGTCCATATTAAATCCCGTGATAAGTTACAGGTCAAGACAAAGAATAAGGTAACAATGCATAGATTGACAGGAAGAAACAGTACATTAAGTCAGGGGCTGAGTCAGAATCCGGGCAAATCTAACACTTGCCCACCAGAAGAATGGAGAATCAGAATTATTTGTGAGAGAAGTTCTACTCGAAACAACAACAAACGAAACTAACCGAGTCACTAAACAAGGGCTACAAATATTCTGTTATTATCAAATATCAAATAGATGTTTTTGTGCGGACAGCATTAATGTAGAGGGGTGTAAGTAAAGACCCCCCGACCGACAGTCCGCATCACATGGTTCAACACAACACTCAAGCAAGAAAAAATACAGCAAGACGAATACAGAAATATGGTAGCAGTAGCGACAGCAAAAGTCGAAAGCCCAAAACTCAGTTCAGGAAAAGGAAACGACGGATAGACTCGGGTCGGGTCCAACCCCCCAAAAGACAAGCAAACAGTCACGAGAGCGTGGGCAGCCCGAGAAAGGGGCGGTGTATGGCGGCAAGGCGGGGCGAGTGGGAGCCGACATACGCCATGTCGCGCGGGGGACTGTTCAATACGAAGCGCCATACTGTTGCTCATACAACGCATAGTCGTTCGTGTGCAGCGCCGAACCGCTGACCACGTTCAACTGATTGATCCAGTTGAAGCCTACGCAAGACAAGTCAATACGACCAAAGACACGCAGCAACGCTGGCGTGGACTCACCTGGCACGGTCGTATCCTGCCAAACAGGATCCGACAAGAACTGCATCGAATCCAAAAGCTCCTGATCCACCGGCATCGGCGTATCCCGATAAAAGTCCGCCGCACCGAGACCCAGACTCAGGTCCGCCGCCGACGGCGAAACCCCCCGCATGTTGCCGTCGAGAAGCATCAAGTGCTGCGCGGGCGACGAGATGTCGGACAACGTCGACGGCGACGACGCAGTCTGTGTGTACGAGGAGTGGGTTGGCGACGAGGCTGATCCGCTCGGATCCTTGCCCTTGCGCGAGCCCGCGCGCCTCAAGTGCGTACTCTTGGTGTTGGGAGAGAGCGTGTCTGGGCTAATATTCTGTGTAGCAAGCAGACCGCCCAGGAATCGCGAGAACAGTTTCGGCCCATGTTTGTCGTCAACGACCACCTCTGGCGCACCGAGCAGGTCGACGGCTTCTTGAACGAGCGTGCGGATCTCCAGTCGGCGTTCGTATGTGAAAAAGTGTGCATACTTAGGTTTGAGCAGCTGCGAAACCAAAAACAGAGTGTTTGTGGTAAGTTAGGCACATGAAAGAGGATCACGCCATACCTTGACAAGGAATGCGCCAGCGAACGTGACGAACACAAACTGGGCATCCGGCGCATGCCGTAGGAAGATTTCTTGGAAAGGAAAGTATATTCAGCGGCGTTGTCACTCCGAAATTAGAACAGGCACTCACTCCTTTCCGGCGTGGGGAACAACCTACGAACGAAGGCATTTACGACATCTGAGGCGGCTTCCAAGCACTGGTAGGGAAATAGTAAACACGGGCAAGATGTCAGGAGGACAGCGTGCACTCACTCGCATGATGAACGTATTCTCGTCCAACTGGCCCTCTTTCGCATGCTTCAAACCCGCCGACAATGCGACTAGGCGCGAGTACGCGTAGATCATTTTGAGCAGCTCCGATCTGAATTCCCAATTCTCCGTTTTCTCTTCTTCGAACTCATTCAGACGCATGAACCACCGTTCGCCGAGTTGCCTCAATGCATCATCCGTATCGCTCGCAAGCTGAGCGACGTTTAGGCTCTGGCGCATATTCAGGAACAGCATCCCAAATCCGATTGCCAAGGCACTCACCTTGTCTAGCCCAATTGGGTGATTGGGGTCGCCATAGACCCTGCCCACGAAATCGGAAATCAATCTTAGCTCCGCGTTGTACCCGCAGAGGTGGATGTCAAAGCCTTTCATATTGTACGGTGATGATCGCCACCAATCTTCTGAATGCACGGCAAAGTAATCCGTGTTCGAGATGATGGGACGCTTGCCGTACTGAGTCCCCGTAGAGCGATCGAGATTGAAACAGCTCATCCAGATGCGTTGTCGACTCAGGATAATGCGAGCGTTTTGTTCATTAAGGGGCTTAGTTGTGGCTGGACGGTTCAAGTTGATGTCTTGTGCGACCCTGAATTGAAATCAAGAGACAGGGACATCAAACGGGAGATAAGCCGCATACCGGATGGCAACGCCAAGATAAATCCAGCTCCTTTCTTCGTCCCATCGCTTGGCTGGAACTGGATACAGTTGCATGAGAAGATATGCTGCGGTCATCTCTTCATTTTTAGTCCCGGATATGAGCGCAGTGCCAGCGGCGAGTTGGCCATATTGCATCAGCTGCTGGTAGAGGTGTGGTCGCGGCTCGTAGAATCTGGAAGCGACACCGCACACTTTGGTCTACATTAACAGTAGAACACGAGCCAAGTGGCAACAAATCTCACTGATCGTGAAAAGGAATGGGCTTCGCATAGCCACATATTGAGGGGTATGAAGGACGGGGTCTAGAAGGTTGGCCGATAGGTTCATTTTTTGAAAGAAGCTATGGAAGTGTGAACAAGTACTCCGTCATTAATGTATGACAACTTACATGGTGAACAACTTGTCCACTTCCTTGGTCGAGACGATTCCACGGGCCAATATATGAGGCAATCGAACACCAGTAGCGGAGGGCTGCAATCGCTTAGGATCGGGTCCCGGACCTGAAGAAATTGGCGTCAGCCTTAGAAGCGCCAGGTCAATGCATGCATACTGGGTCTAAAGAAGTCAGCGCTTGCAACACCGACAGCTTCTGATGACTCTGGTTCGACGCTCTTCTCTCTTGCGTTTCTCCTGATGGCGAGTGCAGCCATCAGCCCAAAGGGGGCTTCTTCTCCGGGCAGCATCTTGAGGGACGTCGGATGGCCTGTTTGCCTCCTGTTTGTGGAACTGGAGGGCGAGGCAGCATCCTTGCATGGGTCATCCTCAGCAGTTGCATAACCAGACTCGTCGTCTGAGCAATCTTCTATGGTGGCGCCGTTGTCGCTCAGATATGCATCGTCCGCGTCTGCTGGATCTCCCGCGGGGATCAAGCCACCGAATTCCATTATGGATACGCGTGCCTTTGAAATCCAGTCTTGCATTTCCGCATTTGGGACCACGGACTCGGAGTTTGATTCCAAGGGTGAATGTAGACTCGAGGAAGGGGAACGGGGGGAGTGGGTCGTAGCGGGACCACTCAAATGCTCGACTTTTGCCATCAGTTCCTGTATTTGTTTGGCTTGCTCGCGGATTTGGTTGAGTAGATGCTCTCGTTTTCTATCAAGTGCCAGGTCAGTCGCGCGGTAGGAGAAAAAGAAAGGTAACCAGCTCACGGGGGAACGCGACGTGGTTTGCGACCAGGAATAACACATTCCTGACCTGCGGTCGTACAGCGCTTGCAGGTGTCGTTGTCGATTCTGAATTCACAACGGACCTAGAACACAGACGTGTGAGAAAATAATAATACGATGCGTTGGGGCTTGCCTTCAAGCTCTTGCACCGAGAGCATGCACCGGAGCTGTAAGGGGGACACCATGAGCTGACAGCTCCAAAGAGTGCTAAATGAAATTGGCTGACTGTTTCGGCCGACCAGCCTCTTGTTCCTGAAGATCGGCTTGGTCTACTTGGCTGTCATCGTTATCGTCGGCTGACCTGACCCTCTTGAGAGATTCTTGTTCTGCGCGCGGAGGATAAGGTGCAAAATAACGAGACTGTATCTCGGACGGTCGAGTGGGAAGTGGGAGAGGGGGAGAAAACTGCATGGGGCCAGTGGGAAGGAAAGGGTGAGATGTCGAATGGTTGGTCACGGCAAGACTGGGGTTAGGAGAATTCTCGGATGTATGCATGGGATCGAGGCCTGAGAAGGGGCTGGCATGATAACTCGCCTGTGTAGGTTCGAGCGTATTCACGCCTACTTGCTGGGCGTAGACTGGGGAGAGACGGGCGGGCTGAGAAGACGACGCGCCGTAGGTAGATGATGACGTGTCTAGAGCAAGATTGACATCGGGGTTAAAGTGCATCTGAGGCTGCCTGACGAAAGCGGGAGAGCCAAAGGTGGCTGATGGGGATGTATGCGTGTGGTAATTACTCGGTGCACTGAAAGACTGGTGTGGAATGGGACGCTGCGGGGGAAAGGGTTTGGCGCTGATTGGTTCGAGGGTGTGTTGATGTTCCTCGAGCTGAAGTGAAGAAGACCTGAATGGATACTGCGGATGGTCCCAGGAGCGCATATGCTGAGCTTGGGTGGACATCGTTCAAGAACGCGCCGTCGTTGTGGGACGGATGAGCTGGATCGGATTTGGTGGGAGCGAACTCACTTTTTATCAGCGAAACCGACCAATTTTAGACTACATAAGTAGTAACGGCCCGGCTGCTCGACCTATCCGCACCCCGCGTACGGCGTTTGTGGGGCTGGAAATTTCTTAAGACCTCGAGGCTCGTCGCTGAGCGCTGTCGCTTGTTGGCTGGCTCCCTAGGTCCCAGGGCTGTTCATGCGCGGCCCATCCGAGACTCGCATCGCTAACACTCGGCTCGGCGCGTTTGTTTCAAGTTATTATCATTTCTTATGTCTGTGCGTTTCACGCCACCATTTGTATAAATACATGTCAACAACGATTTTGGCTCCGGACTATCAATTATTGATTTCTAGGTAAAATATGTAGTCGAGGCTTTTTATCAGATACCATTCTGTAGTCTTTGTGAGTCCAACTAAATCCGTAGGAAAGGAAAATATTGAAGCGGCCGCATCCACGAACCTGGTCACCCACCACTGGCACGGGCCAGAGTCACTGATCATACACAAGGTAACTTTCGGTGCACGTCACACTTCACGAAAGTCACATTCCGAAAGCCGCAGATCTGCCCGGTGAATAGAGAGAACCGCTTTCTGAAAGGGATCCTCATGGGCGAGATGATCACCGGCTCTCTCAATCTCTTATCGATGCTACCACGCCCCCGCAGAACGATCCAAATCAATATCGCCGGTCGAATAATTTGGGCGACTCGGGCACTACCTTGAACGCCCACTCTTCTCCTTGGTCGCAACTTCTCCGGTGATTCCCACTCCCCAGAGTTCCCTGTTTCCTCTTCCTTCCAAACTATAACCATCTTCAATCACAAACCCCAAGTCGCCGCTGGTGACCGGTCTTCAATCAAGAGCCTGTCGACCAAGCACCTAATGTAGTCTCGTCATGCTATCATTCGCCCCACTACGTCACTCGGCATCCTGAATATAGGCTACACGAGGCAGAATCGATCTTCTTACAATAGTTACCAAAATGGAATATCTCCTTGGCATTATTCCGACGTCTCTCATGTCGTACCCGGCACCGCATTCTACGTCGCGCTGCCGAAGATTTGGTATCGTCGACAAATGCTTGGTCCGATTTCGTCATACTGAGCTTTCGTGTGGCACGAAGTATAGAACTCGGGCTGTTCTACCCTCAGTCTTGCGAGAATTGGTGACAAAGAGAATCTTACCAATGAGGCCAGCAGTGATCCTCCAAACCACACGGCATAGCTACAAGAGAGAGTCTGAGCTACCATGACAAGCCACGGTTATCATGATGCTTACCGTTGACGTTTGTGCGAAATAACATCGACTTCAACTCCGGAAGACTGGAATGCAAACTTTAAGAATGGCCTTGGCAATTCACCGCATGGTCCGAACCTTTTGGGTACTTCCACTCGAAATCACACTTGCTTCCAGCCGGCGATCAACCAATTGTTTGAGATCCCGTTTCAGTCGCTGGCCAAAATGTTGGAACATCGTAGAGCCTCCCGATAACACGATGTTCTGTCCGCGAGTTGAGGAAATGAATTCAGCATGGCAGCCCGTACTTACCTTGTACAAGCCACGGCGGACATCAATTGGGGACGCCTGGATCACATCGTCCACGATGTCGGGCAATGGTGTCAAAAAGTCGGAGGAGTAGATCTCCGGATTGAAAAAAATTTCAGGAGCAAGGAACCGTTCATATCCGATATCAATGGAGTATTTCTGCTCGATAGGTTTCATCAGCGGAGGTGATGTACGTGAGATTTGTGAAAACTTGCCTTTCCGGTGACACTGTGCTCGCCGTCGTACCTCTCAAAATATTTGTAAGGCTCGGCATCGTACTTTCGGAACTCTTTGACGATGTCTTGGCAAACGTAACTGTAGTCTTCCTTCACCTTCGAGGAAATTCTCATCTGGTCTTCCGGAGCAACTCCCCGTTCCATTTCGCCGCGTTCTCGCAAGAGATTGAGCACAAACTGCGTAATGTCGCGACCGGCGATGGGAATATGCTTGATGGCACTCCCTATCACGTAGCCTTCTGCGCAAGGAATTACGTGTGTGACACCATCACCAGAGTCGACGACCGTGCCCGTCAACGTTCTGTCTGTGACTCTGTTCGAAGACCACGATGCCGCGAGCGCCAGCACAGCCTGCACAGCTATATAGAGACCTTTGATGTTGAATGACTCGAAAAATATCTCGGCCGTCTGCTCTCTGTTCTCTGGGGGATTGAGGGGAGGCTCAGTCTGATGATACAATATCAATATCACGTCTCAATCGCGATTGCGAGTGACCAACCAGAAGGAAGTAATGATCCTCGGGCTCTGCGCGCAGGTACTTGAAGATCGTCTGCTCCCAGTAACGTTCCATCTGATCCCAGTTATCAATCATGCCGTGGCGAATGGGGTAGTGCACGCCGTATCCAGGCGTCCGTGCATTCGCGAGTGCTTCGTCCCCGATGAAGAAATCGAGGTCTTCGATGCCTCGCTTCGACGCAAGGTTGCCGGGTTTCGCTGGGATCGGAGGACCTCCGCGTGTTGGCTGAGAAGCAGGCCCGCGTGTGGCTATCGCAGTCGGAAAGACGCTATGTTAGGGTCAGTCGATGTCCCAACCGCAGCAAAAAGACCCACAATGAAGGATCGGAGTTACCCGCGAAACTGAGAGTGTGTGTTAGCGTCGATGTTTAGTTCGATGAGTTAGACTCGTACCCTATCTTAGAGAAACCAGTTCCATTATCGCAGATAATGGGTGCGAGCTGCGACATCGTTGTGTTGCTGCCTCGTGCAACGCAATCTCTGGAAATGGAAGTGGCTGCGAATGATTTTGTTTGGTTTAGCTTGGCAAAAGCTTTGGTTCCTAATAGGCACAAACATCGGATTCCGGCCTCACTCGGATTCGGAATTTCCTTGTTCATCTTTGAACCAAATTTGTCGGTGAGAAACTTCAAGTTCACGGGCTCCAAAGTCCACTAATAATTATTCTTCGGAAAATCTTAGTCTGTTCAGGTTTACTTGATTACATCCTCTAGACGCGTTTCCAGAGTCCACGGGATCGGGTTTCTGACCTGGAAGACATTTTTTATCGAAGCAGCTACTAGTCAGTGCATGACGTCACCGCCAGTATCAAGTCTCAAAACGATGTCATTGCAATTCTCGCAAGCCGTATGCCGCGGTCCAGGTTGGAATTCTTCGTCGCCGTTCAAATATCTTGCCTGGAACCAGTCAGCCTCTCACTTCTTCTTCCCGCCAGCGCAAGAATGATACGTATCAACATACTCTTGACAGGCCCGACTGGTACGCTCATTAAAGTCCTTGGAAACCTATCCGCGACGACTATTTTGTACAGGATACATCGGCGGTTCCGTCCTCTCTGCTCTCCTTCGCCATCCGAGACTGGACGAATTCAACATCACCGTTCTCGTTCGTTCAGAAGAGAAAGTGTCTCTCTTTGAGGGTACCGGTGTCACGCCGGTGGTAGGCTCGTACGGCGACTCAACCCTCCTCAAGAACCTTGCATCCCAAGCCGATGTTGTGATCACTTGCGTATGGCCTCTCTAACATCTCGCCATCTTCAAAAAAGCGTTGAATCAGATGATCGCAGGCTGATTCAGACAACTTGACGGCTACAAAGGTTATACTCGAGGGATTACAGCAACGTCACCGCGAAACGTCAACGACCCCTATCTTGATTCACACCGTCAGTTTCATATCTTCTTTTCACTTGTTTCACATCATCTGCTAATCACACCGTGTGGCGCATAGTCTGGTACAGGTACGCCACACGTGTCGTTGTTTTCGGAATTTTTCCAGAGCACAGTTACTGCAGCCGTGCTCATCGACGACGCTAAAGGCGACTATGCGTCCGACAAAATCTATTCGGACTTCAATATCCACATGCTAGAATCTTTGCCGCGCACTCAACCCCACATAGAAGTCGATCTTGCAATAATGGAAGCCGGAGAGGAAGGTGCGATCCAATATATGTGAAAGATGAATTTCTAGGTCTATATGAACATTCGTTCAGAATACATTAAGACATGCATAATTTGTCCTGGTTTGGTCTACGGCACCGCCCGTACACGCCTCGTCTGCCTTGGGATCCAGAATGCGCATTCTCAAACCATTCCTGCCTTCATCAACGCGGGTATTAATCGGAACCAGGGTGGCATGGTAGGCAGAGGTTTGAACGTTTGGTCCCACGTACACATCGAGGATCTCGCATGTCTGTACATGCACATATTTGATGCTGCCATCAGTTCTTGCCGTCTCTACGTGGGCCGCAGCGGTGTGTACTTCGCGGAGAATGGAGAATGCGAGGTCGGGGAGATCTCCCAGGAAGTGGCGAAGGAACTTAGTGCTCGGGGATGTGGTGGGTGCCGCCCAACAGTCTTCACCGAAGCAGAGAGGCAGAAGTATACATTCGTAAGCCCTCCAACGTCCAATGATCGACCCTGGACTAAACTGGTTTCAGACGCGAATGATGGGTGCTAATGCCAATGCCAGAGGGGAACGCGCAAGGTCGATTGGATGGAGGCCAGTGCATGGCAAGCAATCTTTGATCGAGAGCATTCGTGAAGAGGTGAAAGTGCTGATGCCGGGTTCGAAAGGAGCAAATCTTTAGCCGAGAAATATTTTGGGTATTCCGGTTCCCAAGTGAGTGTAGATTTTCGTATCTATATGCCTACAATTGTCTCCTTAACTTGGTAACGCCGCACTAACCGAATTCGGTAGGCAATTGGTTACTATGTCATTTTTTTAATTAATATTTTCCGTTTCTGTCTGAGGCTTATATTTTCCGCACCGCTAAGTATAAGTTTATCTTAGATCAACGTGTTGCTCGGACCCCCCCGTCGCCCATGCTTTCACGTACTAGACCATAACAGCCCTTATCCAATTCCACCGTCGCTCTTTATAGCCCACGCTCCTTCCTTTCAGCATTCCAACTTGACTCTATGGCGCCACATATCGTTCCCCGTCAACAGTCTTCAGCCATCAGTAATAGCCTCGCTGGGGGCCTTATCGCCGGCTTTGTCGTCTTGATTGTAGCACTATGTTTTATATGTCACTTTTGCCTTCGACGACCCAAAACAAACCAAGTGGGAGCCGACCAGCAGGGAGGGATAGGCCGACCAGTGATGATAGAGGTGGATACTTCAACGAGACAGTAAGGATCCGAATGTGCCAGCCTCCTTGCATACTGACTCTCTGTTCTCAAGAAATGTGTCACCTCCGTCTCCCTTTAGCCGACAAAGGCTTAGGGCATCGATCATCATGCCTGTAAAAACAATCGCTCGCAAGCCGCCATCTCCTTTGTCCGGAAAGACAGCCTTCCCTCTCCATCCTTCTCCCCCTCAGTCTCAACCTCCCAGTCCTTCTTCCCCTTTGTCCCCCCAACGACCATTGTCCAAGATATCTCTCACTTCCCGTCCCCGTTCCATGTCACTTCTCAACCCAGCATGTTCGCGACAGAGCAGGGTCTCTGCCGGACTATCTCTTTACGCTCCATCCATATCCTCTTCGAGACAGAATTCTCGTTCCTCCTTCCGTTCCGCATCTCCTACAAACGTGGCGAGACCCGTACGTCAAGCGTTCGAGCCCTCGCTCCCCGACGAGCTGGCACTCCGTCGAGGCGAGTATATCACGGTAATCCAGTCTTTCGACGATGGATGGTTCCTCGTCGCTCGCGACGCCCCATCCCCTTCCCGCACCTCCCGAATTTCCTCCTGGACAAAGAAAGGGAAGGAAAAGGAAAAGGAAAAAGAGGCGAGTAAGACTGACGGCGACGACGTTGACATCGGGCTGGTCCCCGCGTGGGTGTTTGTAAAGCCGTTGAAGGGCGTGACGGTGACCAGGCCGATGCGGAGCTCAAGCCTCAATGCACTCAACCTCGATCATCAAGGGCTGGGCGACGGGAGGGGCAACATCATCTCATGGTCATTATTTTCATGATGGCAATGATGACGACGGGGAGTAATGTGTTTCACCGCCCGTGTCTCACGCGCTCTTCTTTTTTCTTTGTTTTGCACATGTTCGACGTTTACGGTGATTTGGATTCTCATGCTCTCCAAATCGGCCTGGCACTGCGCACTCAGCATGCGGCCTGATCATGGTTTTGCTTCCTCCGTCTCCATCCCAGCACACTTGGGGGGCGCGGGCGCAAATAGACTCCCATGTGGTGTTGGGAGGATTACGACTGTAACCATGTCTTTCCGTTTCTTTTTGCCACTGGTGTATAGTACAGTACCCAAGTTGTTTGTTTGTTTCGGATATGTGACGGATATTTCCTCGCAACCCCCCTCCATTGACTGTCAGTGATTGAATGCCATCACGCCACGTCACGCAACCGCGGTTACCTTAATTCGGAGGGACAAGGCTAAGTGGCGTACCGGGTTGGGATGGAGGGAAAAGGGCCGTGTTGTTCCTTGACACCGTTGGAGCTATCTTGAGATCTGAACGGATTTTTCCGATGCTTATGCATCCGAACATCGACATCGCCGCTGCAATGCACCACATGTGGCCTCAGTGAGAAGTTGCGCAGTCCAGACTTTCCTAATCCTCAGGATCCGGCCCTGGTAGGCTGTGTACCTTATCTGTTATTCGGACTGCCCACCTAGGACCTGTGTTGCTTCCATCGACGGTGAGTGAGTGAGTTCTTTTCTAAAGAATGTTTGGGCAACCATGTGAAAGCTCGAGGAGAAGGATGAGAGGCGTTGCCAACGAGATGTTCAGTGGTTGGGCTCAGAACTTTGGACCGTGGTGCCACGGCCGAATCGATCGACAAAAGAGAGAACAACATAAAAAACAAATAAAAAAGAAGAGAGAGACTAGAAAAATTCCCACATTCGATAAACTGCCATTGGGTTAAGGTAAGCAATACCGTACACGAACTTCTTATCAGCAAAACTTGAACGTGACCTTCTTCTCTGTGGTGCTGTGGACAGAGCCGGAGCCTAGAACATCATAAATCAAAAGTAATTTTCTCTTTTGAATCCAGTACATGTAGTCTGTGCGCCATCCACCCGTTCCCGGGAAGCCTTTGTTCGATTGTTCTAATTTCAAGACGGGTCACTGATCGACATCTCTGCGTGCTGTGGTATCTGCTATCAGCTGTCACACTTGCCGCTGCCAGCGCTGTCGCAGTGTCTATCAAATCAGGCTGCCGAGACGGACTCCTCTGCCATTTCTATTGTCTTATGTCCGAGTCTGTCAAGGTAAGAAGTGCGACGTCAGTCACGCGACGTCGTGCCAGTTCGGGGAGGCCCATCACATTTTGCTGTTTTTCGACATCACAGGTACTTACTTACATACACTGCCCAGGTGTTCATGAGTGAAGAAGCCGGACCGCAAGGTATCAACGGGGAAGAGAGTGCATTCTTTAATTCTCTCTCGTTGGATGATATAGGCATGCATAAACATGCGAGAGGGTCGTTCAGTCTATCATTTGTTCCGGGTCGGCACGCGCGACCGGCGGTTAAATTGACAGACTGTGGCCCGCTTAGATCCTATCTTGCTAGGTTCAGAATGCTTATCAGTCGTCATGACCGCCCGCTTAGTCCGGCGATGGATGATGCCATATGGCTATGGCTGATTTGAAAGAACTACTCCTCTCCCAAACATTTCCACCTTATTTCCACATCCGAGTCACAGCTTCACATTTTCGTCTATGGACTCTGCGCAATTGGGCCTCGACGACGATCGCGGTGTCTCTCGAAGTCCTAACATAGGCTCGAGGATCAGATCGACATCCTCTTCCTTCAGCGCCAGTGCGGATCGTTCCGCGAAGGGATTAGCCGTATCAGCAGGTAAGCCTTCGATTCGATTCGCAATTTTTTTTGTCGAGTTCTCGACGTCCCAAATAAAACAGTCGAGCATTTCTAGTTGCAGTGCTGTTGCGGTTCGCGAAGACATGATATCGCATCGAGTAGCATCATTGCCAAATGCCACGGGTGACTCGATCGAATGGATGTGTACGGCCGCCCATATTATTTCAAGTTGACAAGGCTGCGCTATTGCAGTGCGGGAACGATATTTTTGGGTGGGGGAGAGGCCCTGGTCCGAGTCTTGCCCGACCGCCGCGGCCAACTCACCTCGTTTTTCGTTTCGCTCTCCTTCCATTCCATTCATTTTCGGAAAGTCGGACCATCGGTTTACCAGGGCAACAGAACAGATCCGTTGGAAGTCGTTCATTTCCAAGGGAGTCCGTGACAAACGGGTGGCGTTGAGCAGGCACTACTCCGAGTTGTTGCTAAATCACCCCAAGCCAGACAACCTTTAATAATGTTTTGCTCTGTAGCGCATCAGAGAGACCCCTCTGACAATAAGAAAATAGTGATTCCCTGAAAGCCGCTTGGAGCCTCGCTCTCTCCTTGGTCTACACTCTCCCCCTGTTGGAATGAAATCGGTTCCGACCTTTCGACGATTGATAAGTAGTGTAGTATTGTTTAACAATCAAGGTCCCCGGTCCCGGTAAGCGAACATCATACAGGCACTACAACAATAAACTATGTACATTCAGACGTCAAAGATAACAGATACTTACTATCCCCTCTATCCCCCCAAGATAGTAAATCACACGTGCTGCATAAATTATCATATCCAATGTTTACTAGAGGTCAGATCCTCAGGCCTCAGACATAGCAGCTATCCAATCAAACAAAAGAAGTCTGAGCCACCCCGTGCAGCGCCTGGATTATAGATCACATTAGAAGAGGAGATTCAGATGTTGTTTATTCCGTTCCCAAGCTCAGAAACGTCTTCCGTGGTTCATTGATATGATATCGATATCAGGAGCTCTTGCATACAAAGGTAAGTACAAACACAACGTGCACGCCAGTGGTTATCATCTGTCCAGACACAGAAAAGACTAAACAACAGACTCTACAAAGTGACGATACAGTTTGAAACCCATCTAGATTCCACATATGTACAAGGGACTCATGCGGATAGCTATAGTTTCATGCGACAAATAAATCCAAAAGGTAAGAAACAGGCTGGTTCGACTGATGTGAATTCATGTGCGTTCGGGAAAACATCAACATCTTGTATCGCCTCTGCATCAAAAATGTACATCATAGGGATCAACTCTCCTGATACATCTGGGCTGTGGCCGAATCCAGTCGTCCGGGTCAGGCTTGAAGGTGCTCCACATGTCTTCGGCAAGGCTCTCCAAGACCATAGTTCGCAAGTCGGAACTGGTCATTCTCTCTGGATCTAGATGCGGCGGGCCATCGGGAGGGGGTCCGGGATCAGGGGAGGGGTAAGGTGGCTTGGGACCTCGGCCGCGGCGAGGGAAGCCGATAGGCCACG
>JBBPOJ010001118.1:0-16365 GCA_038091395.1 Leccinum rimulosum | reverse complement strand
CAGAGCGTTGGGAGATATCAAGGGTTCTATTCGCGGCCTTCCTTAGCCTACTTCCGCGCAGCGAATCCTCACCACTCTTGACTCGCGGGAGACCCCACGGGCCTTTTTTTCTCCCGCTTCAACGGTGTGCGCTCCCTGAAGGTCACCGCGCCCTTCGCCTGCCCACTGCGTCAGTCTGAGCGCCCTCTTGGTTGACGCAAACGTCGGCGGTGACGCTAACGACGGACCATGGCATCGGATTCCTAATAAAACAGAATAGATTGATATCAAGTACTCTTTCAATCGCATACTCTCCACTCTATCTCACGTCGACAAGTACCAGCCCAGCGCAGGTGCACACGCAACACAGTATCAGCAGACCACCTCACCGCTCCGGACTCGCAGTAGGCCTCCCATTCGTCTCTCACTTTACGCCCGCTCAAGGTCGCCGCGCCCCTCGCCTGCTCACCGACGGTCACGCCAACGATGGATGGTGGCAGGAGATTCCTGATAGAACGGAATAGATCGATGTCAGATAAGTACGTACTGTTTCAACTTGAATCACATACTCTGCACTCTATCTCACGACAAATGTCACCCGACACAGTGTCAGCGCACCACCTCACCGATCCGGATTCCACCACTTTATATCTCGCTTTGTGCCCGCTCAAGGACGCCGCGCCCCTCGGCTGCCCACTCTGTCGGTCTCCGCGCTCTCGTTATTGCCACCAACGGCGACGGTGACGTCAACGATGGACGGTGGCATTGGCTTCCTGATAGAAAGGAATAGATTGATGTGGGACAAGTACGTACTCTTTCAATCGCATACTTTCCACTCTATCTCGCGTCGACAAATATCAGCGCAGCGCAAGCGCACACGCGACAAAGTGTCAGCACACCACCTCACCGCCTTGCACTCGCAGCAGGCCTCCACATCGTCTCTGGCTTTACACCGGCTCAAGGTCGCCGCGCCCCTCGCCTGCTCAACGACGGCCGCGCCAACGATGGATGGTGGCATCGGATTCCTGATAAAACGGAATACATCGATTTCGGACAAGTACGTACTGTTTCAAGCCCATACTTCTCCACTTTATCTCACATCGACAAGTATCAACCCAGCGTAGGTACACAAACGACACAGTTTCAACGGACCACCTCACCGCTCTGGACTCGCAGCAGGCCTCCACTTCTCTGGCTTTACGCCGGCTCAAGATCGCCGCGCCCCTCGCCTGCACACCGACGGTCGCGCCAACGATGGATGTTGGCATCGGATTCCTGATAAAACGAAATAGATCGATGTCAGACAAGTACGTACTCTTTCAATCGCATACTTTCCACTCTATCTCACGTCGACAAGTATCAGCCCAGCGCAGGTGCACACGCGACACAGCGTCAGCAGACCACCTCACCGGTCTGCACTCGCCGTTCGTCTCTCACTTTATAGCCGCTCAAGGTCGTGCCCACCGACGGTCACGCCAACGATGGACGGCGGCATCAGATTCGTGATAAAAATATAGATGTCAGACAAGTACGAATTCTTTCAACCTACACCTCTCCACTTTATCTCACGTCGACAAGAATCACCCGACACAGTGTCAGCGCACCACCTCCGAACCGATGCGGACTCGCACGATGCCACCACTTCGTCTCTCTCTTTGTGCCCGCTCAAGGACGCCGCGCCCCTCGCCTGCCCACCGACGGTCACGCGAACGATGGACATTGGCATCACGCCAACGATGGATGGTGGCATTGGCTTCCTGCTTAAACGGAATAGATCGATGTCAGACAAGTACGTACTCTTTTCATCGCATACTCTCTCTCTCCACTTTATCTCACGTCGACAAGTATCATCCCAGCGGAGGCGCACACGCGACAAATTGTCAGCGCAACCCTCGCTGCTCTGGACTCGCAACAGGCCTCCACTTCGTGTGTCGCTTTACGCTTGCCCAAAGACGCCGCGCCCCTCCCCTGCCCACTCTGTCGGTCTCCGCGCTTTCGTCATTGCCACCAACGGCGACGGTCACGCTAACGATCGACGGTGGCATTGGCTTCCTGAAAGAACGGAATTGATTGGTGTCAGACAAGGCGTACTCTTTCAATCGCATACTCTCCACTTTATCTCACGTCGATAAGTATCAGCCCAGCAAAGGCCCACACGCGACAAAGTGTCAGCGAACCACCTCACCGCTTTGCACTCGCAGCAAGCCTGCACTTCGTCTCTGGTTTTACGCGCACTCAAGGTTGCCGCGCCCCTCGCCTGCCCACCGACGGTCATGCCAACGATGGACGGTGGCATCACGCTGACGATAGATGGTGGCCTCGGATTCCTGATAACGATGTCAGACATGTACGTACTCATTCAATCGCATACTCTCCACTTTATCTCACATCGACAAGTATCAGCCCGCACACGCGACAAAGTGGATCGATGTCCGACAAGTACGTACTGTTTCAATCACATACTCTGCACTCTATCTCACGTCGACAAATATCAGCCCAGCGTAGGTGCGCACGCGACACAGCATCAGCGGACCATCTCACCGCTCTGGGCTCGCAGTAGGCTTGACGTTCGTCTCTCACTTTATGCCCGCTCAAGGACGGCGCGCCCCTCGCCTGCCCATCCGCGGTTACGCGAACCATGGACAGTGGCATCGGATTCTTGATAAAACGGAATAGATTGGTGTCAGACAAGTACGTATTCTTTCAATCCCATACCTCTCCAATTTCTCTGACGTCGACAAGTATGAGCCCAGCGCAGGCGCACACGCGACACAGTTTCAACGGACCACCTCACCGCTCTGGACTCGCAGTAGGCTTGACGTTCGTCTCTCACTTTATGCCCGCTCAAGGACGCCGCGCCCCTCCCCTGCCCAATCTGTCGGTCCCGTTCGTCTTTAAGAAGCTCAAGCGAGGGAAAGACTTCGCACCAATATCAACCCTTCTGTCATCCGGACAAAGTCATCTTTTTCCGATGCAGAAAATATACCCGAGACTTCAGAGGAGCAGAACGAGGAGATTGACACTATCCCAATTGCTCGTTCTCGCACTCGATCAATTAGTGCAGGGACTCCTTAAAAGATCATCCCGCTCGCTCCGTCTCAGACCCGACTTAGCGAGACAGAGGCACCCAAATCTGCAGCCTCTGTTTCGGGCCGAGCACTCAAACATAAGAAAAGTGGGTTCATGCGACTCTTTGGTGGTCGTAATTCGGAAGGAGAAAAGGAGAGAGGTCAATCCCCACCAGCTCTTCCTCATAGTGACGGGTTTGCCGAACTTAATGGAATGGCGAAGCCTCAAGGCTCACCCGGCCCCGGGTAGGGAAGCCTGCTTCTTCACCGGCGTTGCGTGGCCCGAGTGCTAGCAATCCTCAATTGGCTTTGGAAATTAATGATGGTGATAACCCCGACGGAAAGGGACAAGCCCCTTCGCTTTCCATCGTTACCAAGACCTCATCTCAGAGCATCTCTACCTCGTCTGTGGGGCTAGGCTCGTCAACGGGCTTGAACTTTACACCTTCACTTCCCCTCTCTTTGACTGTTCCCCAGAGTGCTCCCCCGGGCAATGGTGGGTCTCCAGACCTCCAACTTCGGCCAGTGTCTGGTTGCTTCAGTGCCCAGTTTGCCGACATCGTAACAAATCCCACGGAGGAAAAGCGACGTGACGTGCGTGCGCCGAGTTCCGCTGCAAGCTCGAATACTGCATTGTCTCCCTTTACCCCGGTATCCACCCGTCGCAGTGATGACGCGTCTGTGACCGCGATGGACGCGATGGGAGAGAAGCAAAGGGCTACAGGATCAATTCGCGTCCGCTAAACAGGCTTGGCAGCAACAGGTTTGGGAGCTGCAGGGAAAAATCAGAGACCTGACGTCTGAACTGGATGATCTCAGGGCAGTGGACCACTGCGAGGTTTGTGGTCGAGGAGAACCACCAAAGCGTCAGGCTTCACCTTTGGACGAACAGTCAAGAAAGGTTAGCGTGGTAGACCGACCTAGGGTCCGCACTGGCCACGGGGCACGTTTCGCGAACGGCACTTGAAAATATCCACACTCTTTCGATTTCATTCCTTTAGTTCTTGTATTGCGGATGGATGCGTTGTCATATTTCGGACCATCGTACGGTGACGATGGGCATACTGTACATGCCGCAGCATACCTTACATCCTTTACATAGGGGTGTATTCTTACTGGTGTCACGCTCTTTTTTTATTTTTAACCGTAGTATTCCCCCCTCTGTCTCTCATTCCTTCGGCCCTTTGTTTACCTGGTTCCTAGTCCAGTGTGCATATATATATACTTCGGAACGGATATACTTTCAAGTACCATACGCAAGGCATGCTGACGAGCATACATAATGAAGGAATATCTGAGAACACCGATTAAGCATCGTCGTCCGCTCCCAGGAGCCAGCCAATTCCTTTCTGCAAAACTCAACTTGCTTGCGTTGAAACCTCCTCTCCGTCGAACCTTGCTCTGAACCCATCCCTGCTTCTCGACCTTGAATCAGTCTTCAGAACGCCCACGGCCAGTGACAGCGAACGTAAAATTTGACGCCATTCGATTGAATGCTCTGCCGGCCAGCGCAGCCGCAGCATCTTCCGCGTTGATCAGAGGCGTCGTAGGAAGCATGCGTAATTCCCCGAGTCTATCTCGAAGCGACGAGGCACCTTTCTGTGACGAGGACGACATGGTGCGCTTGGAGTGAGTAGCAGCCGCCCTACAGGACAGATATTCGCGACGGCTCTCGAGGTCTTCCCTCTCCAAACGTCGCCAATACGTGAGGATATCGTAAAGTCTGTCGGCGGGATGGAGCTGCAGCGCACGACCCAAAAGGGAGAGCTTCGCCTCCACGTCATCGAATCCGGGATGCCGCCCGAGCTGGAAACAAGCGACCCAGCAGACATCACTCGCTTCCCGAACAGCGTCGTTACCCCCGAGCGCTTCTGCGGTCAGCTTGGAGACCTTTTCGATGATTCGTTTGCTGGTTTCGTAGGCACGAGAGAAGTCTTCGGTCTGGAGCGCAGGCCCGCTCAAGGTCGCCACGCCCTTCGCCTGCTCACCGACTGTCACGCCAACGATAGATGGTGGCATTTGCTTCCTGATGAAAAGGAATAGATTGGTGTCAGACAAGACGTACTCTTTCAATCGCATACTCTCCACTTTATCTCGCGTCGACAAATATCAGCTCAGCGCAGGCGCACACGCGACAAAGTGTCAGCGAACCGCCTGTACTTCGTCTCTGGCTTTACGCCCGCTCAAGGTCGCCGCGCCCCTCGCCTGCTCACCGACGGTCACACCAACAATGGATGGTGGCATGGGATTCCTGATAGAACGGAATAAATCGATGTCAGACAAGTACGTGCTGTTTCAATCACGTACTCTGCACTCCATCTCACGTCGACAAGTATCAGCCCAGCGCAGGTGCACACGCGACACAGCGTCAGCGGACCACCTCACCGCTCTGGACTCGCAGTAGGCCTGACGTTCGTCTCTCACTTTATGCCCGCTCAAGGACGGCGCGCCCCTCGCCTGCCCATCCGCGGTCACGCGAACGATGGACAGTGGCATCGATTCTTGGTGTCAGACAAGTACGCATTCTTTCAATCCCATACCTCTCCAATTTCTCTGACGTCGACAAGTATGAGCCCAGCGCAGGCGCACACGCGACACAGTTTCAACGGACCACCTCACCGCTCTGGACTCGCAGCAGGCCTCCACTTTGACTCTCGTTTTACGCTCGCTCAAGGACGCCGCGCCCCTCCCCTGCCCACTCTGTCGGTCACCGCGCTCTCGTTATTGCCACCAACGGCGACGGTCACGCCAACGATGGGCAGTGGCATTGGAATAGATCGGTGTCAGACAAGACATACTCTCCACTTTCTCTCACGTCGATAAGTATCAGCTTAGCAAAGGCGCACACGCGACAGTGTCAGCGCACCACCTCACCGCTTTGCACTCGCAGCAGGCCTGCACTTCGTCTCTGGATTTTACGCTCGCTTCAGATCGCCGCGCCCCTCGCCTGCTCACCGACGGTCACGCGAACGATGGACGATGGCATTGGCTTCCTGATAGAACGGAATAGATTGGTGTCAGACAAGTAGGTACTCTTTCAATCGCATACATACTCTCCACTTTATCTCACGTCGATAAGTATCAGCCCAGCAAAGGCGCACACGCGACACAGCGTCTGCGGACCACCTCACCGCTCTGGACTCGCGGCGAGCCCTTCACTTCGTCTCTGGCTTTACGCCCACTCAAGGTCCCCACGCCCCTCTCCTGCCCACCGACGATCACGCGAACGATGGACGGTGGCATCGGATTCGTGATAGAACGGAATGAAACAATGTCAGACAAGTACGTATTATTTCAATTCCATACCTCTTCCACTGTATCTCACGTTGACAAGCATCAGCCCCGCGCAGGCGCACACGCGAGACAGTCACCACACCCCTCGCAGCGCTAGACTTGCAGGCGGCCTCCACTTCGTCTCTCGGTTTATGCCCATTCAAGGACGCCGGGTCCCTCGCCTACTCACCCTGTCGGTCTCCGTGCCCTCGTTGTGGCCACGAACGGCGACAAGTCACGCCAACGATCGACGACGGCATCCGATTCGTGATAAAACGGAGTGAATCAATGCCAGACAAGTACATATTCATTCAATCCCATACCTCCCCACTTTATCTCACGTCAACAAGTTATCAGCCCAGCGCATGCGCACACGGGTGTCAGCGCACCCCTCGCCGCTCTGGACTCGCAGGAAGCCACCACTTCGTCTTTCGCTTTACGCCCCCTGTCGCCGCGCCCCTCGCCTGCCCCCTCCGTCGGTCTGAGCGCCCTCGTCTGTCGCTGGGAAGGAGCTTGATTTTGTTGTGGCCACGAACGGCGACGATCACGTCAACGGACAAGGGCATCGGATTCGTGATCAAATGTAATAGATCGATGTCAGACAAGTATGTGATCTGTCACTCCACTCCTCTCCCTTTCCACCCTGTCTCATTATGGACCAGTTATTCACTCCATCGGCCTGACTCCCTGCAGATACGCCAAACCGCGACAACGACGATGACACGACGTGGCACAGTGTCAGCCACGGTCCACCTCGACGACGGACTCGGACACGGCGCGTCACGGTAACACCGCGGACCGCGACCACGATGAGGACGAGGACGGGTAGGGCGGGGAAACGGTACCGCGACGAGGACGAGGACGAGGACGGGTAGGGCGGGGAAACGGTACCACGACGACGACGCCGCGTCACGGCGAAATAATGAGGACGGCGAGACGGCACGGCGTCAGCGACACCTTCGTGATCAAACGGAATAGATCGATGTCAGACAAGTATGTACTCTTTCAATCCCATACCTCTCCACTCTATCTCACGGCGTCGACAAGTTGTGTATGGCACACCGCGGAATAAGCCACCGGGAAATTTGAGCGGCAGACAACAGGCTCGTATTAATGCACTGCACGCCGTTTGAACATGAACTTTGTTCAGAGCGTTGGGAGATATCAAGGGTTCTATTCGCGGCCTTCCTTAGCCTACTTCCGCGCAGCGAATCCTCACCACTCTTGACTCGCGGGAGACCCCACGGGCCTTTTTTTCTCCCGCTTCAACGGTGCGCGCTCCCTGAAGGTCGCCGCGCCCTTCGCCTGCCCACTCCGTCGATTTGAGCGCCCTCGTGGTTGCCACCGATGCACGGCGGCATTGGATTCTTGATAAAACGGAATCAATCGCTATATCAACGTTGCGGTCTCGCCATCGATGGAGGATGGAATCGGATTCGTGATAAAATGGAACAGATCGATATCAGACAAGTACGTACTCTTTGACTCCCCTCCGTCCCCAGTTTATCTCGACTACAGAACAACTTGAAGGAATTTAGGTTCGCGTCAATGCATTGCATACGGCATGACCTGAACACGACCTTTGTTCAGATTGTTGAAGGATATCAATGGTTTTATTCGAGGCCATTCGCGTAAGGATGCACCTCGAGCACTTTTGCTCCTTCTTTTGCCTTCTCGCGCGCAACGTCCCAGCGACTCCATTCCACCTCTCGTCAGTCGGATCATCATCATCCGTCCCCCTCGTCGCTGTAGCCTCGCTGGAGGCCCCCACGTTGTCTCGCTTTACGCCCCCTCAATGTTGCCGCGCCCTTCACCTATCCACTCCGTCGACCCATCAACGTCACCGTTCTTTTCGACCTCAATAGCGACGTTCGCACGTCCGACACACGCACCAATCAACACCTAACGCCATACTCGCGGGGGGAAGAAAGCCACCGTAAAAGCACCACGTCCATCCACTGTTGTCGCGCCCTTTCCCCATCACGTTTGCGCACGTGAACGACAACACACTCCGCCAACGACTCCGCCAACGACTCCGCCAACTTCTTCGTGACTCTCCCCACTGGCAACCGCACGCTCTCGACCAATGCCTCCAACCCACAAGCGACGATACCCAATTTGTTGTCTCGTCTGCGAAAATATGAACAAAGGTTCCTCGACGTATAACCTGTATGCTCGTGTTGCGCTCAGATCGTACATCGATGCCAGACGATGGCATTGGATTCGTGATCAAACGGAATAGATTGATGTTAGACAAGTATGTACTCTTTCACACCACTCCTCTCCCTTTCCACCTTGTCTCATTATGGACCAGTTATTCACTCCATCGGCTGACTCCCTGCAGATACGCCAAACCGCGACAACGACGATGACACGGCGGCTTTGGGTACCGCGACGAGGATGCGACGAGGACGGGGAGACGGCACGGCGATGACGACACGGCATGGCACGATGACGCGATGGACGTCAGCCACACCGCGGCACCGCAACCACGACAACGGGGAGGACGGGGAGATGGCACAGCGTCAGCCACGGTCCACCTCGACGACGGACACGGCGCGCGTCACGGTAACACCCGACGGTGTACCACGACGAGGACGAGGACGGGTAGAAAACGGTACCGCGACGAGGATCCCCCGTTCTCGCTCTTTCCTCCTGTTCACTGGGCGAGTAAAGTAGAAAACGGTACCGCGTCACGGCGAAACAATGAGGACGGCGAGACGGCACGGCGTCAGCGGAAACAGCGCGTCACGGTAACAGCGCGGACCGCGACCACGACGAGGACGAGGACGGGTAGGGCGGGACAGCGGTGCCGCGACGATGCCGCCGCGTCACGGCGAAACACTGAGGACGGCGAGGACGGCGAAACGGCACGGCGTCAGCGACACCGCTGACCGCGATAAAGACAACGACAACAATGTCGACCATGGGGACGTGGACGGGGGGACTTTTAAAACGGGTATCAGCCACGGTCCACCTCGACGACGGACGCGGCGCGTCACGGTAACACCCGATGGTGTACCACGACGAGGACGAGGACGGTCGAAAACGGTACCGCGACAAGGATCCCCCGTTCTCGCCCCTTCCTCCTGTTCACTGGGCGAGTAAAGTCAGAGGCCATTCCGTATCAGACGTCGCCTCCCCGACATTTGCCGTCGCATTTTCTTATCACCAGATGTATAGATTGGATGGCGAACTGATCGCAGTAGGGGTCATCGACGTTCTACCCGGCTGTGTTTCCAGCGTCTACTTCATGTACGATGCAAAGTGGGAAAAGTACTCGCTAGGGAAAGTATGTAGCACGTTTCGGTGCAAGTCGTTCTCTTCGAAGTACTTACGTGCGTGTCAGCTTAGTGCCCTTCGCGAGACCGCGCTCGCACAGCAGATACACGATGCTGGACTGTCCTCATTGGATGCGCTGCATATGGATGCGACGAGGACGGGGAGACGGCACAGCGTCAGCCACGGTCCACCTCGACGACGGACACGGCGCGTCGCGGTAACACTGCGGACCGCGACCACGACGAGGACGAGGACGGGTATGGCGGGAAAATGGTACCGCGATGATGCCGCCGCGTCACGGCGAAACAATGAGGACGGCGAGACGGCACGGCGTCAGCGAACACGGCGCGTCACGGTAACACCGCGGACCGCGACCACGACGAGGACGAGGGCGCCGGGTAGGGCGGGAAAACGGTACCGCGATGACGGTGTCACGGCGAAACAATGAGGACGGCGAGGATAGCGAGACGGCACGGCGTCAGCGACACCGCCGACCGCGACAACGACAACGACAACAATGTCAACCATGGGACGGGGACGGGGAGAACGGGGAGTTTTAAAACGGGTATGCGACGGCACAGACTCCGTCCCTCTGTGTTGTCGCTCGTCGTCAGTGACGAGCAAAAACACGCGCATACCAAGTAATGGCCCAACAAGCTTGCATACGCTGGACAGTGTCTGCATCCTCAGTGCTCTTGACGCGTGGCCACTGGCCCGTGGGAGACTCCCTGGGCCATTTCTTCTCTTGCTTCAATGATGTGTTCCCTTAAGGTTGCTGGACCCTTTACCTACAGTCTGTGGACTTGATGATCACACTAACGGTGCATTCAATGATGTCACTGTCCTCTTAACCTCAATTGCAATGTTTGTATGTCTGACAACATGTATTGACACCTAACATGATATTGTGAGAAAAGGAGAAGCAATAGCAAACCACTATTATGGGTTCATACATAGTTTGAATATGTATTGTCTTGATGAATGGAATGATCAAAGATTCTTTTTTGTCATTTCCATCAATCCTCATGCCAGAATCCTATACACTATTACAGACTACCCTAATCTATCATGATTATCATATAGAATTGATGGTACAAAAACACTGCAAGATTCTATCATACTTCAAAAGGCTACTAATGCAATCAACACTATCCTGGAGTTTATTGTGGTTATAACAGACCATCAATGAAGGAAAAACTTCACAAACACTATAGAAGACTATGAGAGTACTATGAAAGCACTGTTAAGTTGGACCCTCACTATGCACACTATGAGTACTATGAGGCTGTCCAGTGCTGGATATCACTGTACAGCCACCCCATGATTTGCTGATGCAGATAGAGGTCCACAGTTCGCCTCCTCCTTTGCCAGAGAACTCGCAAAGGTCCTCGGATACAACCTCTCCTTATCCACCGCTTATCATCCCCAAACTGACGGAGAAACTGAACGTGTCAACCAAGAGGTCAAGACCTACCTTCGGATCCTTTGTGGAGATAACCCCACCACATGGTCAGATCTCATCACTCAAGTGGAGTTCGCTCACAATCATTGCCCCCATTCTGTAACCGGAAAATCCCCTTTCTTCCTCATGATGGGATTCGAACCCCGTCCCCTCCCTACCGTCATCGCTGAAACCAATCTCCCCGCAATCGAGTCTTGACTCAAAACCCTCTCTGCTGCCCGAGACGAAGCCCTCGCTGCACACGAACTCGCTTGACAGGTTATGTCTGCGAGGAATGGCAGAGGATTCGTCCCTTTCTTCAAAGGAGACAAAGTCTGGCTTGAAGCCAAGAATCTCAAAAGGAACCTCACCTCTCGGAAATTTGCCCCGAAACGAGAAGGACCTTTTACCATCACTCAGGTCCTATCTCCCATCACCTATCAGCTGCGCCTTCCCAAAACATGGAGTATCCACAATGTGTTTCACGCCTCCCTCTTATCGCCCTATCGCGAAAACACCGTACACGGCCCGAACTTCCCTGCCCCACCTCCTGACCTTTCCTGGCGTCCCAACTCCCCTCCTCTTTCCTCCCCCTCCAGAACCCATACAGTTGTCGCAGTGGACGTTCCGCCCTCTGCTTTCAGGACTAGGACTGACGACCCCACTACTGAAGATCTCCTGACACTCAGGATGTACCTACAGGATGCCCGCTTCTGCAACCCTGTCTTCCATCACACCGACGTCGAATCCCCCCTCTACTCCACCTATCTTGCCTTCATACATGTTTCTCGCCTCACTTCCATCGCCGCAGGACTACTCCCATCCGCTGATGCGGATACTGCCTTCCTTGTCTCCCAAATTACCGTCGTTAGAGTCGCTGTAGAACAGCATCTTCTCACCACCCTCTTCCAACTATGGATGTTAGATTTCATTATCGATCTCAATCGATTTCTGGCTGAGTCGACTATCTATTCCACCCCCCTTACCATCCCCTCCTCCCCTCCAGGCCTCCCTCGTCCCCCCCTCCATCTCCATGTCGCTGAAATTGAGGCTGTCTCTCCTAAAGGGACTCTTCCCCTCTTACGAACCCCCTCCGCGTCGTCTTCCCCGTAGGAACTGCAGAGATCGGGGCCCTAGACGCCATGGAAGCCATGTTCAATTCTGTTTCCGTAGGATGCGATGACGAACACCTTGAAGGGATCGACCCCGCCTATCACTCTCCTCCACCCACTCCCTCCGTCGCATCGACTCCCTCGGCGTCTTCTCTCCCCTTGGACGCTCGCGAGCCGGCTGTCATGAACTCGGCAGAAGCTAGGCTGGATAAGGAACTCGACCTCCCTGTCGATCGCACCCATAGGTTATTTCCTAAAGCATGCTTTTCCTGTAGACGTCTCAGTCACATTCGCATCGACTGCCCCCACTACACCTGCCCCCTCTGCCTCAAAAAGGCTCCCGGACATCCACAAGGAGCCTGCCCCCTCAAACGACGTGCACTACGACCCTCCCCCTCGGCATCTTCCTCTTCCTCTTCCTCGTCCCGTTCCTCCTATCATTCCGCTCGCTCTGGTCGAGGTCGTGCTAAACCCTTTCGCCCTCCTCGAGGATCTACCTCATCTTGTCGTGCTCGTCCTCCTCACGTCCACCCTCCCCTCGTCGGTCGTCCTCCCTCCCCTGACTATGACTACGATCAAGAGGACGTCTACAACGGCGAAGCTGATGCCAACATGTGCGGTGAACATCCCTGGACTGGGATCGAATATTAGAACTTGGGTTGGTGACTCCAAGGCTACAAGGGGGGTAATGTTATGATTGTCTCCAGAGTTCTCTATGTACCTCTTTTCTCTCTCCTTTTGCTATGCTTATCGCCTTTACTTTGTATTCACCTTGTATCATAGATCTCGGGCGATTTCGCATCCCTTTCCACCTCGCTGATGATCCTACTTTTCCCTATCTCCAAGTTCCTATTCCTCCCTATCATTGTTCCGAGTTCTCCCTATCTTTCATGACTCATGATGGAGCCATCACTTCGTCATCTATCTGCCATTGTATGACTGATCCTCCGCAGCTTCTTATCATCCATACTGCGGGTGACGCGTCCCTTCCTTGCGATTCCTTCGCATAGGCTTCCATCTTGTTAGTATATATAGACTACTGTCTCATTTTGTAACCCTAAGCTAGAGCTACTTGGAATATCACCTGAGTTCTCTGTATTCCCTCGAGTCCTTCGCCCCTCAGTACCTTCGAGTCTCTGCCCTCTTTGGGTGTGCCCTTCGTCTTCGAGTGAAGTGACTCTTCGTGAGATCCTCCTCGTCGAACCTCCGACCCCTTACTAAGCCTTCGAGTCTCGCCAGGCGTTAAGTCTGCTCGACTATCCTTAGTCTTAGCCTTCGTCTCCAAGTCTACATCCGACCCTATCCGGGCCAGCTGTAACAGGAGGCTGCCATCAGGAAAACCATGAGCCTTTGAGATAACATTATATAGCATGATATTTTATATAAAGAACATCTTTTGGGTCATTATGATTCAGTTGTTGATCTATATATGTAGCTGCTGGAAGGGTTGGTAGACATGGAAAGAACAAAATCACTATGTCATATTTAGATAGCTTGTTACAATAATGATGACAGTAGATCAGAAAAACAAGCTATGCAGATGTTGTGACATCTATCTTCTGTTACAGCTGCTGACACATCTTATCCTACCACTCAGTGTGGTACACCAATGAACATACGGCTGTAACAGTCTCTTCAGTGGTGTCCTCAGTACTAGTGTTCTTGACAGGGTTGTCCTCATAGACAGTTCTGAGGACTTTAAGGATCTCTTCCTTCGAGACATTTCAGGAGGCAGTGATCTGGTTGACATATTTGCCTAAGTCTGAGGGGTTTCGAGGAGTAGGAGAGGGTCGACTAGAGTTTCGAGGAGGACAAGGAGGAGAGTCGGAGGAAGAGTACTTTGTGACAGATGAAGCAGCGATTCTGCTTGATGTGCCGAGCTTGTTCGATGGGGGAGAGGTGGACAGCACTGACATCCATAGCATTGGGATCGTGACGGGGTTGAGAGGAGAACATGCCTCCTGTCCCAGAGACAATATAAGAGATGTGTCATTGTTGGGCATGGTATTTAGCGGCCTGTGTGATCCATTCCTCAGCAGTAGTGGGCTGAGTCTGTTGGGAGAGAATCATAGTAACCAGCTTGGGATCCATCCCAGAGGCAAGATGTTTGAGGAGAGTGTCCTGGTCGTTGACTCCAGCACAAGAGGAGTGAAGACGGAATTTGGATATATATTTCTGGAAACCCCCTTCTTTGTCACAAATGTCTTGTCTGAGGGAGCGAAGCTTTCGTCGAGCTTCAATGGCGACATTAAATGGGAAGAAGGTGGCTCGGAAATTGGTTTCTAACTTCTGGAAGTTTTTATCTGTAACAGCAATGGTGGTGTCGGCAATCTTCGCATACCACCCTTCAGTAAAAGGGGCTCCGTTCCCCTTGGTCATTTTATTCAACAGGACGAGCACCACCTTCTGTTCGTCGATGTATAAGGTAGTATTTA
Organism: Leccinum rimulosum; assembly: GCA_038091395.1. NCBI lineage: Eukaryota > Fungi > Basidiomycota > Agaricomycetes > Boletales > Boletaceae > Leccinum > Leccinum rimulosum. The sequence continues at coordinate 1,775 of JBBPOJ010001118.1, read as the reverse complement.
TAGCAAAATACGCCTTCATAGCCAATATCCAATGATTGGCTTCTTTAGATTCTCCCGAAAAGTTGTCAGGGAGACCAGCCTTTAGTTCAGAGGGCATGATGGGCAGAGGTGGGGTTGCAACTCAAGGAGGGGTAGGCGGGTTTGGAGGCGGAGGAGGAGGTGTAGGAGCAAAGAAATTAGCTCTACTTTCGGCTGCGATGTCAGCTTCTTCTTCGTCAGCAGTGGGTCTTCTGCCAATTCCAGAGGGTATAACAGCAAAGGTAGTAGAGTGGGTTTCTTCTGAGTCGGAGGAGGGGGGACGAAAGGTGTTGCGAGAGGAGCGTAAGTAGGAAATGGTGGGCGGTCTGCTAGGCAGCAGGAGGCGAGGGAAGAACTAGATCTTTTGTTACGCAAAGCGTTACTTGTATCGTCGAGGAGCTCACTGAGAGTCACGTTGAGATGAATACAAAGAGGAATCTCTCTACCTTGAGTGATCAAACTAAGGACTTGAGGCAGCTTTGAATACTAACGCTTGATTACGTAGATCTAGCTAAAGGACAACACCATCGTGCTACTGGGTATTTAAGCAAGGGGTGCAGAGCACGGACCAAGCGGTGTAAGTAGCAGTGAATGAGAGAAAGACATATAAGGCAGTCAAGATAAGGGATAGGGAGATAAGGAGATACAGGAGATAGTACGAGGATAAGGTGATAAGACGATGTGGTGATCACTTATCAGGAAAAACCACCAGCAGATAATTTACAGTAATTGCAAATATTACACACTAATATATATAATTTTATGGATTTCTATAGAATTTCATAGATTTTATGGATTTCGAGTAGGGATTAGTAAGGATTATATAGTAATTTACTGCATTACCAACTACCAAGTGTACCAATAAAGTGTACAAAAAGCAAACAAGTGTAGGACAAAGTGTACCAAGTGTACAAAAAAAGTGTACAAAAAGTGTAGGACAGAGTGTACTGAGTGTACAAAAAAAGTGTACCAATGCTTTTGTCATGACACAGCCACTTTTTCGTCGATGTTTCGTGGACCATTTGCTCATATCTCATCCAGTTTAGATCAGATTGATTAGATTGTGGCACCATTAGGATCACATAAATAGGGGCTACAACTTTTGTTATGACACCAAACAGAAATAATGACTTTCCTTTTTTGGAAATAGATTTTCGCACCTTGAAGTGTACAAAAAGTGTACCAAGCCAAGTGTACAGAAAAGTGTACCAAAAAAAGCGAAAAAGTGTAGGGCAAAGTGTACCAAGTGTACAAAAAATTGTACTCAGAAAAGTGTACCAGAAGGTGTACCAAGTGTACTAAAGAAGTGTACCAAAAAGCGAAAAAGTGTAGCACAAAGTGTACTAAAGTGTAGTACCAAGTGTACCAAGTGTACAAAAAAAGTGTACCAAAAGTGTAGTACAAAGTGTACCAAAGTGTAGTACCAAGTGTACCAAGTGTACCAAGTGTACAAAAAAAGTGTACCAAAAGTGTAGGACAAAGTGTACCAAAGTGTAGTACAAAGTGTACAAAAAAGCGAAAAAGTGTAGTACAAAGTGTACAAAAAGTGTAGGACAAAGTGTACAAAAAAGCGAAAAAGTGTAGTACAAAGTGTACCAAGTGTACAAAAAAAGTGTACAAAAAGTGTAGTACAAAGTGTACAAAAAAGCGAAAAAGTGTAGTACCAAGTGTACCAAGTGTACAGAAAAAGTGTACCAAAAGTGTACCAAAAGTGTAGTACAAAGTGTACCAAGTGTACACAAAAAAAGCGAAAAAGT
>JBBPOJ010001117.1:0-16383 GCA_038091395.1 Leccinum rimulosum | reverse complement strand
TTATTTTTACATAAAATCCCGTTGATATGTACACTTTGCCCAGTCGACTACGCCTCCCAGCCATTGACGATGACCCTCCTGGAGCCTGGAGGGCCACCGCACCAAGCAACGGTCCACATGCATTCTGTCCAAGAGTCCGAGGCATCCAAAAATGGGCCCCCACGCGCGGATCTCCGCACGACTCACTTTGACATATTTTAGGCCGCAAGCGACACCATCGCCTGCGAATTTCGTCCAAGGATAGAGGTCTCAAGTACTCCGTCGACAGCCCTATGATGTGCACGCGTGATTGAAGTAGCCCACCGCCGGCGCCTCTCACGGCTGCATATACTTACCTTTGACTAGCACGAACCGGCGTCCGACGACGACTACAAAGTCGAGATCGCGTAGTCTACCGTGACCATTAATATTAGTTTGGAAGAACACAACCGTTCAGCCTATGCAGAGTCCGGTACGGGTACGGACGTGCTAGAGCCATGGTGCATATACGACATATAGCAATGAAAGGACCGCAGAAAGTGGGAAGAACACGCGGCAACGGGGCCCGACCTCTATGCTAAAGTTGACCATCGAGGCTCGCATACTACCCGTGTACATCCTCCCACGTCGTTGGCGACCGTAGCGCCGATTATAGCACCGTACGTATCGGAGGGCTAAAAAAGAGGGAAGAACTCGAGCACCGATACAGTGGGGTGGGGGTGAGAAGAGGGAATGAGGATCGTGATGCATGTACATACTGTCTATACGTATCATAACTGTATATGCTACGTATGAATGAGTAGATGAGTGTATGGGCGAGCGTGCATACATTGAACAAAGGATGTCCGACATGCCAACTCAAATACAAAAAAAAAGAGAGAAAAAGCGTCCGAGGAGCGTCCGTGTCCAGTATGATGGTAACAACAGTCCACGAGGGGCAAGAACGAAGGAGATGAAAATAGTGAAAAGGAACAATGCACCGGCAGCAGTATCCATTGTCAATCGAGGAACAAAATATTGAGAACAATGGAATGGTATCGCCGAGAGCGATAGAGAACAGATGAAGAGACAACATGCGAGTCTGAGCGAGCGAACAAGCAAACATAAACGACCACCGGGCGCAGAGAGGTTATCGATGCAATAATGTAGAATAAAAACGTCAAATGCCTGCACAATGTGTCGTGTCTCAGTCACAACACACGATCGAAAGGAAAAGCAAGACTCACATGCGAGATAGAGCAACACATGTGCATACACCAGCGATCCAAATGCTCTACGAAACGTTCCCATCCCGGCGCGACCCCGGCTGTGCCAGCGGACTTGACCGCACAGCTCCCGTTCCACCCATGCCAGCAGCGTCCAACAATGCGGCGTTCGACGCGTTCGACACGGTCCTTGAATGTATCTGCCCGTCCGTCTCCACCATGGACCCACGGTACATGGACGACACCGACTGCGCCGAAAAATGATGACGCGCCTCCGCCTCCACGGTGGAGTACGAGGGTGGACCCATCACATCATCCACGATCCCCCCGAGATCGACCTCGACCTCGTCCGATCTCGTCGTAGGGAGCGTGTTAATCAGCCGTGCATGCTCGTGTGGAGGGGTACCAGTGGCTGTGAACGCCGGAACGGCGGCCCCCATGGGTGCGTCCCACGGCGTCTCGTAATTGGTATACTCGCGCTGCGGTGGTGCAGCCAGTGGGGGTCGTGCAAGGTCGAGGTCGTCCTCGCCATCGAGCAAATTGGCGCGCGTATACGCCTGATTCTGCTTGCGCGTGATGCGGTCAATAAAGTCGAGTTGCTTGAAGCGTTTTCGGCGGGCGCAAAAGGCGAAAGTGAGGATGATGATGATGAGTGCAGCGCCACCGGCTGCGGAGCCACCGATGATGGCGCTGCGTTCGTTGGAGGACGGGGTTGCGGATTGGGATATGGTTGTCGGAATGGTGGTTGAGACCTGTGGAAATGAGGTGCGGGGAAGTGAATGGAGAGGGAGAAAAGGCGACGTACGACGGTTGGAGAGCCATTGACGTAGACAGTGTACGAGGTGGTGATGGTCGTTGGTATGCCGTGCAGCGAAGACGATGACGAAGGAGGCTGTGTTGTGCTTGAGGATGGAACAGGGGACGACGAGGTTGGGGAAGACGTAGTATCGGAAGGGGTGGACGAGGGAGAGGGAGAGGAAGAGGAAGAGGGTGTAGTATGGCTCGAAGTGGTAGTACTAGTAGTGCTAGTGTGGTCACTGGCGGGAGAGATCGGAGTGGACTGTGAAGTGCTGCTGCGGGGCCAACGGGTATGTTAGCTCGGACGAGTGTGGAGAAGAGAGTGCTGGGTTACCTTGACGTTTCTGTCGAACTCGACGTAAACTGAGGCGTTTGGGTCGTCGAGCTCTGTGATGATGATGATGAGGAGGAGGAGGAGGTCTCCGAGGTCAAGCCAGGGGTCTACACGAGTGAGCGACTGCACTGGGATGTATGTAAGATTCATACCAGTGTGTTTGTGATACTGAGAGGGCTCGTCAAGGATATCTGACGAGGAAGGAGATGACGAGCCATGCTAGGGCACCGCAAGATGAAAATTCTTGGCAAACGCGTGGACTTAGGGCTCGGCGAAAAACCCCTTCCGAGGGTTTCGCACAAATCTTAAAACTAGTTTTTGACACGATGGTATTTGTGCATCACATCTAACTACGAAATCCCCTATGAAAATGTAAAGGACCACAGTCAACAGATCATGTCCTGCAGTACTTGTCGAACGAGCGACTGGAAGACTTGACAGTTTCGGCAATGTCCGACAGAGCCTGACATGTCTGACAAGAGAGGTCCATCCAGCACATGCAAGATCCTGCCCATGGCAGTGACCCTGCGCCTTGATCCGCGCGTCTGGGATCAGGCTAGCCGGTTGCCAGATGACCTGTCAAAAAAAATCCTGCCCAACCGCAGTATTATCATCATCTGGTACCATTGTCACGGTACAAGTGCTTTCCGAGCCCAAATTCAAGTCTCCGGGTCAACTAGTTGAACTTGTACCCGCCAGAAAATTCTCCGAGTCTGTGTCCGAGTATCTGCTGCACAGATCGCGAAACCTAAGCATGCCAAGTGTTCTTGGCTCAGCCTGCTACTGTGCCCGTGGATAAATCGTAAGTAAGGGGAGAGAACTGTCTCAACGTACACCTTGTTGCTCCATAAGAGCCCATTGACACACTTGGACTTGATTGATCAATGTTGAGCTCTTTGGGGCTGCTTCGAAGAGCAGAGTTAACGTTCAGCCATGTCATCATTGTAGCAGTTCGTTCATCAGCTGGCATTGAGTTGACTGTCACCGCAAACAGTTTTTTTTGTGGCGAAACAGTACTGTTGAAATAATCAACCCTGAGCTGGTCAAACTAAGGTTGAGCACATCGAAAGGAAGTTATCGCAAGAACATCAGCATCATCGTGTTCCAAAAAGCTATATCAATATCCAGAACGAGGAGACGAGGTTTAAAACATACTCACAGCTACATCTGCAATATCCTGAAGTCCTCTAACAAGTCCGAGTCATCCACCCACTTCTGAAGAACTGCAGCCTGAGAGCATGGGATTATGTCGAGTTCATGATCAATAAATGTGGAAAGACCAGGACCACGCTCCGTGAATTGAAATATGCAAGATGCGCCTTTTTGGGTCCTTCGGCCATGCGGAGCGAATGCGATCTCGAGAATATTGTTTAGAAGCAGCTTCCGTTACAACGGAAGCCGCGTTAAACAATACTCTCTTTTCAGGATCTGGTGCGTATCATAGTGGATTCTCAGGGGACAATGATGGGGTTGATTCGGGAAGGTGGGGTCAATTAAGGCGCAATCGACGTAGTAAGGCTCTTCGGAAGACACATCATGCCATGGGTTGGGCTCAGTTGATATAGAATCTCGGATAGTCCTGAACGTTCAAGATATGTCAAAAATTTCATTGACTTTGACATGTTTTCGTTTTATTTATCATGTCAAAAAAAAGGGGGGGTGTTAAAAACATTGCACTTACCACGCCCATGAACCCGTTAAGCGCTTTAAATATCACCAAAGGTCTACTGCGACGGCCATGAGACACTCAGACTACGTCGCTCTCACAAGGCCCTCCACCCGACGCCGCCTTTGTCGATGGCGCATCCTCTTCTACATTACATGTACATTCTTCTTCGTTTCACTTTTACTCCTCACTGGCACCCACGGAATTCCCCCGCCCTACGACGACATCCGTGCATTCGAGCGCCGTCTTCCTCAGCACTCTTTCACATACCCCGATGGCCCCCCACCGCGGTACCTCAGATTCCCCGGCCACCTCTGGGGACACGGCCTTAACAATGTCCTCCAAGAAGCGTGCGTACTACTCAAATCCGCCACCCCTAACCCGCGTTAACCCCCTCGCAGTCTGCTTATGTCATACCTCGCTTATGTCTCCAACGTCTCCTTCGTCTTCGAAGACTATACCTGGTCGCATGGTTCCCTCCCATGGACAATGTACGGCTTCTCTCTCCGTCCCACGCGCTTGCCCATCAACGCCATCATATCCGGCCCAACCGCAGGCGGTCCCATGCAGGGTGCACCGCTCGCCGTCAGCGCCAAGTTTTACGAAAGCGTCTGCTCTGGTCCAGACGTCACTCGTCACGTTATTCCCGCTGCCAATGCACCCAGAGACGCAGACGGCACCGTCTTGATTGACTGGTGGAGGTCCCAAATCGCCCCCCTCGACACCCAGTGCATCGAGATCGACGCAGAACCTCAAGACCTCTTTGACATGAAGTAAGCAGCCTCTCTTTCGCAACACTGCCAACCAGCTCACCATCCCAGCTTCTTTGGCGGGCCGTCCTTCCTCTCTCTCTTTGAGCCACTCGCGGCCTCGCCCATCCTCCGAGACTTTACCTGGTCCCCGCTCGTCCAGTCTGCCCTGGCCCGCAACTTTGCACTCCTCCAGCCCCGCTGCGCCAAGGACATCCTTGCCCCGTCCGACACCCCCCAAGCCACCCTCGACGGTCTCGTCGCGGTCCACCTCCGCCGCGGCGACTACGTCCGCCACTGCCCGAACCTCGCCACCTGGGGCGCATATTACATGGGCATGAACCAGCACCCTTCGCTCTCGGACCGTTTCGACCCATATGACGATATCGATGCGGACTCGACCGATTCAAAGCTCGCATATTACATGTCGCACTGTTACCCGAGCACCTCCGAGCTCGTGGCGCGCCTGCGCGCGGTGCGAGTCGCGCATCCCGGTCTGAACAGGGTGTACGTCCTCTCGAACGGCTGGGTACAGGAGCTAGTGAGCGCACTCCAGGAGGACGGATGGGAGGACGTGGCCAGCACGCGCGAACTCGTGCTCGATGGGGAGCAGCATCACGTGTCGATGGCGGTGGACATGGCCATTGCTGAGCGGGCCGAGGTCTTTGTCGGTAATGGCGTGCGTTTCATTCATCGTTCGCTCTTTTTCTTGTCTAGTCGCTCACGCTCGCATTCGTCTAGTTCTCGAGTCTGACGTCCAATGTGGTCATGTTAAGATTGGCCAAGGGAATGGACCCCTCGAGCATTCGGTTTTTGTAGAACGCACACACGCATCAAGCTTTCGCATCATGGAGGGACATCATATGTAATCAGTACCCACTCGCGGTTGGGTACCTAGTAGCGTTTAATTTTCTTTGGTACCGATTGAAGTCGTCGCATGCATGCATTTTCACGAAGGATTGAACCTCACAGACCTCCAGAATAAGTATTAGATGTTTGTATGGCGAAATTTGTGTACATGCATCTATACAATTCGCATACATACACCCGTTATGCTCAAACTCAATGTTTCGACATCCATTCATCTTTATCCTACGAGAATCCGAGTGAAAAAGCAAAAAGAAAAAGTACAAGTGAATAATACAAAGAGATGGAGAGAGAAAAAATGCAGCTCAACTTGCCCACCTACACCTACTGGCACCCCCACAGCATCACCCCGGACCGATCCCCCATACCTCGAGCCCGACACACTCAAACGGCACATCCCTGGCTTTGACGCCCCGTACCACATTGTCATCGCCCTCGCCCGCACCACACAGTGGTGGATTGCCAAACGTCGTGCACGACGCCGAGGAGCCGTCCAAGAGCGACGCGTCGAGGTAGAGCCCATAGTGGCCGTCCCTAAATATCGAGTCAATCAGCTCGTTAGCATGCAGGAGGGGGGGCAAGGAAAACCAACGACTACGCACCCGCCTCCAAACGAGATGAACCCAGGCTCGCACAGCGCCACGTACATGTTCGCGCCCGTCCACCCATACTCCTCCAACCTGCCCTGCCGCTCCACGTCCACCGGCGCACGATACCGCCACAGGAACCTGTGTATTACACATGGGTCAGTTCAATCCCAAATAACAGACAAAACACGCACGAATCACCAGACCCGTAATAACCTCCCCCCTTTTCGAGCCTGATCCCTTCGCTCAGCCACGCCCCGAACATCCCGTCGCTCGCGTCCCGGATGACGAGCAACCCGCCCTGGGGCATCTCGCCCGGATGTGCGCGCGTCGGCACACGCGGCTCGCACCGAGCATACAGCGTGTTGAGCGAGATCCCGTGCTGGTCGAGCGAGTACAGGAGCGTCCATCGGCGTGGGAGTTTGGTCAGCGCGGGCAGGTGTGGCCGTATCTGTTGTGTCTCTTTGTCAACAGGATGGAAAAGAAATAGATGGGATGAAGAACGTACCAGATCGGCCAGTTCCTCCTTGAGCACTTTATCCGTCCCCTCCCGCCTCCCAACCAGGATCACACCCTTTCCCTTGCTATGCTGATGCTGGAGACCGTGATGGGGAAGAGGAAGACGAGAGAGATGTCCAGTTCCATAATCCGCCCCGATACCCAACCCGACAGGATCGACCAGCCCGCGTTTCTCCTCCTCCGCGAGCTCGTCAGAGAACCCACGGTCCCAAGCACGGTCTCCCGCAAACCCCGGCGCGCCGCTGGGCGGGACGTACATCGTCGCGGAGAACGGCGAACCGTGCGTCAGCGTTGAGGGCGTCGAGAAACGCGAAAAGGTGCTTGGCGGCGACGAGGGATACGATGTTGATGTCGTCGTCAGGGGCCCCGTCGACCGTGGCCGTCCCGAGGGCAATAGTGATACCAGGCTTGAAGAGAGGCGAGAGAGCGTGGCATGCGCAGGGTGTGGAGGCGACGACGAAGGCAGTAGCGGGGAGGATGAGACCGATGTTGTGCCTGATTCGGACGCCGAGGTGGAGGTGTGAATGGTAGACGAAGATGTCGAGGGAAGCGACGCGGTCAAATCTTCGGGGGAGGATGTCGATGGGGGAGAGGCGCTACTGCTCAGACGTGGTGGTAGCGGGAGACGCGCGCGCGAGTGCCCCGGTGCGACTTTAACGCTCCCGCCCCGATCTACCCGGATTAGTCTCGGATTGCTCATCTCGGAAGCGAGCGCCTCTGCCAGGGCATCATCCGTGGACTGTGTAAATAGATCGGGGGTCGGGGCTGCGGGAAACGTTGATGTTGATGTTGATGCTGATGTTGACGAGGATGTGGATGTGGAGGTCGTAGGAGGGAGCGGCGTGGGCAATGTATCATTGAGAAAGTACATGGGATCGTCTTGATGCTGAAGCAGCTCGTCGAGTACATCTCTCCTGTTGCGTTCCGCAGCGACCTTTGCGTTCGATGTGAACTGGTCGAAATAGCCCATACTGGGGTGATAGCTCGAGTGAGTTGGCGTGGTGACACAGGACCCAAACTCCACAGACGCCTTGAAGGCAGAGGCATCAGGGGTAGGGTTGGGAGAAAGAGGGTCCTGAGACGGCGGGACGGACACAAAGGCGCCAAAGTCCGAGTCTTCGGAGCTTTGGGTGGTCTTGCGGGGACGCACGGTGGGAATGGGGAAGACGGTTGGCAGCTGCTGCGTAGCCGTCAAGGTCGGCGTGGCGGGGGGCGTGGCGGGCGAGAACAACGTGGCAAAGCGATCGATGTCAGCTTCGCTCAACGCGCACGTCGTTGTCGATGGTGTCTGGATATCCGAACCCGACGTGGGGAAAGGCTGATGAGATAGTGGTGGTTGTGGCGGTGGCGGCGGCGGTGGTGAGCGGTGGCGACCCAAGTTGGTGGAACGTTGCATTTTCGAAATGCGGGTTGGAGTCAGCACGGCGAGTTCAGACGCGGTCGAGTTCGAGTTGATTCGATTCGAGACGGGTGCTTGGTAATTGAAGGAAACGTATGAACGAAATTTAAAGGGGGGTAAGTTGAACGTAAACATGCTACGTACGAGGAAGGTCCTGTTGGGTCATGCTGCATCGATGGTCAGGAGGTGCTGCTTGCTGCCACTAGTAGCACGCGTGGTTTGCGCCTGGAGTCGTTGCCGCGTCGCATGCGGCTGCGTAAACAAACCGCTTGATCTGTGGAGCACTTGAGTACGAATGGTCCGTGGCGTAGCGCGAGGCTCCGCTCACAATATCGAGTTCACAGTGTCAGCTTGACGAAGCTTACAGTAAGGTTGGTGAGATACGACGCTATAAGTTTGAATGTAAGTAGTTAGCTAGTTATATACAAATATGGATATGTACTTACCATGACATTTGTCCGACTCATTCATGATTCAAGGCACTTTCAAGTTCATAACCCACTCCAATTGGGGCCTATCCCGAGGGGTATGGGTTATTACAGAGTCAACTTCAACAGGAAATTTTCACCGCAGGGAAATGCTGTCACTAGGCTCCTGCTCGCGACCCTGCCGGCCAAGCCCGAGGCACGGCGTTGATAATCTCTTCGGCAGTCCTCTGTACCCATAAGCCGATCGCAGGTAATGCACTTGACTTCTGACTGTTATCTCAGGCAGTCCCTTGGCAACCCATGTTTTCATGAATTCAGGTCACCACTCTAACGACCCGTATCGGAGTTTATTAATTATTCGAGAAAGCACAGGAAACGGGCCGGGGAACTGGCAGGCAGACGCGCGCTGCAGTAGATCTTCCTACAAATCAGGCAATGATGTCGTGGAACAGCTTTGAAAACCTGTTCAAGGCGGCGCTGGCGACTAGCGGGTCGACCTGCTATTACTAGTGAGTAGCTCCAAATAGCACCTTGCTTGGCAAGGTCATTTCCCCGATGACCATGGCGACAACTTGAGCCTCCATGAGCGGAGTGCGTCCAGAAACTGTAAGACGGGCCCAGGGTAGCACTCGACTAACCCCGATTCAGTTAGCTCGCAAACAGTTCAATTGACCAGAATAAGGCCATTCAAGTGCACTCAAGACAACGACTTCTTGCGTCGGAACTCTCGAATTTAACATAAATACGTTGCCAGGTAAGTAAGGAATGTGTAAGGGTACGGAGTTATCGGAGTAGCAGTCGCCCTCCCCATCTCGCTGTGTCGTCACTTTCCTCGCCGTATCGAAGACCTCTCGTTCTGCCGACTCCCGAGAGTGCACATCACCGTCTCGCTCGTTCGCCCTCGCACCTCGCACCTCGCACCTCCTGAGCCTCTGCACGGATGTACCCACTTCCACCTCCTGCCCGGAGGCACTCATCCTCGCCGTTGCGCTTGCTGCGACGAGCATGCACGAACGTACGTCCTCGCTCACTCCTCACTTGTCCTCGCCCGATCTCCCTTGCTTGCTCTCACCCTTTTCACCCCTCCTACCCGTCCAAACGGACGCACTCCCCCTCCACACCCCGTCTTGTCGTCGTCACCCATCCATTGCTCTCTGTGAGCACTGCGCTCGACTCATCCTGTCACCCACCAGCTGTTTCGTTTTTCAGCCTTCTCATCTTCCTCGTTATTCCCACTTTCCCTGACTCCATCCGTGTTAGGTTCCCTCCCACATCTCCAGTCCGTTTCACATCTTCGTGCCCACTTTAGCCTCCGACTTCGAACTTGTCAGTGCTCCCACCGAGTCGAGCTTCTTTCTTTCTTTCTCTTCATCTGTCTATTCGTAGTATTGATCGTTAAATCGTGTTATTTAAATGAATTTGTGGGTGTTTCACGCATGCCGACCTCGTCTGAAACGACCGCAGCACGACTCTAACGTGTTACTACTAGTATATCTGCTTTTGGGCCCATTTAGACGTCTCGGCCGATGGCAGCACGATCCATGAGTACATACTATAACCAAAAGCAATGCTCCAGACCTCCGGCCCGGGAAGAAGCCTGGGATGAAGCTAAAAACAGCGGACGGACGAAAATGGTCTCCGACTCGGAATCCTCCTGACCCACTGTGCCGGAAGCGGGTGTCGGAAGTAGTTTGGCATCGATCGAACTTCCACTTCATCCCTCGGTGACTACTGCTTCAACTCTACGTTTCCACAGTTTCTTCAACAACTTGAATACGCTCACGATCGCAATCCAGACATGGCGACAAACGAGATAGGCGGTTTTGAAAACATCCGAGAGAAATTTGGCCGCTTCAGGATCCTTATCATCGGGCGGGCAAACGCTGGCAAGACGACTATTCTCCGCGCGATCTGTAACACTACCGAAAACCCGGAGGTTTATGATGGAGAAGGAAACAAGGTGCGTACCTGGTTTAATGTATGTGGACGATTGGTTTACCAAACCGTGCCACGACTAGATCGATGCGACCGAGGTCGAGGGGTCGATGGGGGTGAGTATCACTTGTAACATACTGGACTCGGACATGAGGCGCATACTTCCCAATTATGCTAGCGCGGAATGCACGACATCGAGAATGAACTGATTTTCCGGAGCAATGACAAATTCATCTTCCATGACTCGCGGGGCTTCGAAGCTGGTTCCGTGGCGGAATTCCAACGATTGAAGGAGTTCATTTCTGATCGTGCAGACACGACATATCTCAAGAAACGGATTCATGCGATCTGGTAAGAGATCGAGCAGCACGGGTAAGTAGTCATTGAGCAATGGTTACTCTGTATAGGTACTGTATCCCCATGGATAAATTGGATCGGGCAATCCAACGCTCTGAGGAAATGTTTTTTGATGAGTGTGATACCAGAAATGGTCAGTTCATTTTTGGCAAGGTTTTTTTATGGCTCACAATATGTCCAGTGCCTGTTATCGTGCTGTTCACTAAGTTTGATGCATTGTTGGCATCTGCAATGAGCAAACTATCCAGAGATGATCAAAAGTTGCCACGAGAGCAGAAGGTGGCAAAGGCACATGGGCTCATTGATGGAATTTTTGAGAATGCTGATGTATGGGGTCGTCTCTCTCGGTTGAACCATGCACCAAAATGTAGCGTGCGGATTGGAGGTATTTATTCTATTTTTTGACAAATGATTTAGCTCATGGAATATGTATGGATGCAAGGAATGCACAACTCAAATGAGGGATGTGAGATGCTGCTAGAAAATACTGCAGGAGCTTTGAATGAGGAGAGTTTGCAAATGTTATTTGTTACTGCCCAGGAAACAAGCATGGCATTGTGTATCAGATATGCAGTACAAAAGTGAGTGGAGCAAATTTGAGAAAACACTGATGCAATAATATAAAAAGTGTCATATTTGACGTAGACAAGTTGCATCAATCTGCACTTCTGGTGCATAGCATGGATATTATGGAACCTAAAAAACTTGCAAGATGGTTTCCACACTTTTGGGTGGGTTGGTTTTCACATAAATTAGCTGATGCATAAAAATTGAATATATGCTAATTATGATCATCTGGGGGAATTTAGGTGAGTTATTGCAGCAAAGATGAAAAACTTGTTTTGGCTTATACCATTCATTCTGCTGTGGGAATAACAGCCAGTGAGTGGTGGAATGTGCCTAAGAGTGTTGATGTTGATGTTGATGCCATTTTCATTCATTCTCCATTCTGCTCTTGAAATGACAGTATGTGAGTTGTCCATTGTGAAATGTGCCTGAGAGTAGTGATGCTGATGATGACATGTCCATTCATTCTCCATTCTGCTCTTGAAATGACAGTTTGTGAGTTGTCCATTGTGGAATGTGCCTGAGGGTGGTGATGCTGATAATGCCATGTCTATTCATTCACAATTCTTCTCTTGAAATGACAGGGGGTGAGCTGTCCATTGTGGAATGTGCCTGAGAGTGGTGATGCTGATAATGCCATGTCTATTCATTCACAATTCTTCTCTTGAAATGACAGGGGGTGAGTTGTCCATTGTGGAATGTGCCTAAGAGTGGTGATGCTGATAAATTATGCCATGTCTATGCATTTACAATTCTTCTCTTGAAATGACAGGTGGTGAGTTGTCCATTGTGGAATGTGCCTGAGAGTGGTGATGCTGATGATGATGCCATGTCAAATCATTATCTATTCTGCTCTGGAAATTACAGCCAGTGAGTTGTCCATTGTGGAATCTGCCTAAGAGTGGTGATGCTGATGATGGCATGTCTATTCGTTCTCAATTTTTCTTTGGAAATGACAGTTTGTGAGTTGTCCATAGTGGAAGGTGACTGACAGTGTGGATGCTAATGATGCCATGTCTATTCATTCTCCATTCATCTCTGACAATGACAGAGAGTGAGATGTCCATAATGAATGTGCCTGAGAGTGATGATACTGATGATGTCATGTCCATTCATGCTCCATTCTGCTCTGGAAATGACAGGATGTGAGTTGTCCATTGTAGAATGTGCCTGAGAGTGGTGATGGTGATGATGCCATATCCATTCATGCTCCGTTCTGCTCTGGAAATGACAGCTTGTGAGTTGTCCATTGTGGAATGTGCCTGAGAGTGGTGATGCTGATGATGACATGTCCATTCTGCTCTTGAAATGACAGGATGTGAGTTGTCCATTGTGGAATGTGCCTGAGAGTGGTGATGCTGATGATGCCATGTCCATTCATGCTCCATTCTGCTCTGGAAATGACAGGATGTGAGTTGTCCATTGTGGAATGTGCCCGAGAGTGGTGATGGTGATGATGCCATATCCATTCATGCTCCATTCTGTTCTTGAAATGACAGGATGTGAGTTGTCCATTGTGGAATGTGCTTGAGAGTGGTGATGCTGATGATGCCATATCCATTCATGCTCTATTCTGCTCTTGAAATGACAGTTTGTGAGTTGTCCATTGTGGAATGTACCTGAGAGTGGTGATGGTGATGATGCCATATCCATTCATGCTCCATTCTGCTCTGGAAATGACAGCTTGTGAGTTGTCAATTGTGGAATGTGCCTGAGAGTGGTGATGCATGTCCATTCATTCTCAATTCTTCTCTGGAAATGACAGGATGTGAGTTGTCCATGGTGGAATGTGCCTGAGAGTGGTAATATTGATCATCCTGTACCATTCATTCTCTATTCTGCTCTGGCAATGACAGTTTGTGAGTTTTGCATCCTAGAATAATTTGAAAAGTATTAATCGTCATGATATCACATTTGTACTCCATTTCCAATTCACAGGATGTGAGTTATAGATTATGTGACATTTTTTCTGTAACAGTTGAATATTTTCAATTTTTGGCTCATGTTCTTTTCATTTATAGGATGTGTGTTGCTCATCATATCATTTGTTCATTACCAGTATCAATGCTTTTCCATCTACTTCTCTCCTTTGTTTAGTTAGTGAGTTTTTTATTGTTTTGAAACACATATATGATATTATACCTAACATTTATTTGCTTATATTTCATTTATTAAAGACTGTAAGTTTGGATTTGCCAGGAAGGTATCATAACATTCCCATTGTTCATTTTTGAATGTTTATAGAAGGTATATCATGGAACATGGTAAAACATTATCATACTAATGACAAATTGTCTTCCTCATAGATGGTACAATTTGTTTTCATTTCATTCATTTGTTTACTTATTACTCAATCATATCCCAGACTGTAGGTTGTTCTATATTACTTTTGGCATTATGCATTTTGCTCATTGTACATCCATTGTGCTTGAATCATTGTTTTATTGCATGCAGGATGTGAGGCCACTACTTTTTGATATCATCTATCATTAAATAACAGTATTTCATCTCAATTTTAGAATGTAAGTCCTGTAATGTATCAATTCAATTTTGACTACTAATCTACCATTTGTATTTTCTAGACAGTGAGTTTATTTTCATACTTTTTCTGAAATTTTGTTCACACATTTGAATTTAATTTAAATTTTTACCAGATTGTTCACAATGAAATAGTATGTGAATTAGTGGTATTTTCTTCAATTTTTGGTTATAACATTTTATTATTCAGTCCAATATAGATTTCAGCCAATGTTCCATGCTGAAGCCTAAGAGTATTGTAAATTCCTCATTAATTTTATTCTGTGATAAAATCTCATGAAAAATCATAGAGAAATCTGGGTACATGGCAGATAATCCTTCTAAATATGACTGGTATATTCTTCCTTTTTTCTTTAAGTTTGTTCTTTGGAAAATACACAATAATATTATTTTATTGTAGACGCATTGCTCATTCTGGAGCATTCATTCTATCTTTTCCATCAAAAGAATCCTCAACCACTTCTATCTGCTGCTCAAAAGTACAAGGCATCAAACATACCCAGCAAGGTGAAATTAGCTATGAAGGGAGTTTTTGATCAGTATGGCAAAGCATCCAAAGAAGAAAAAATAGAGATGGTTTTGAATGTCATTCTTCAGAATTGGATCAGTATGTTAAGCATATCTTGAATTATTCATGTAATAATCCTTGATTCACAGCCACTTAATAAACACCTCCAAGTTGTCTGGTATAGATGTCAAACCATCAAGTTGTTTTGAAGAAGTAGATAACAAACTAAGAGCAAAAAAAATAGTTGAAACAGCCAAGATGTTCTATAGAAAAGGCTGTACTAGTCATGTTATGCATGATGTTGTATCTGTTTCCATGTAGCAAGATTTGTTTGTACTTTCTGCACTGTACACACAAGAGACCTTGCACAAGCAAGGTAATGTTTTCTTTCTGTTGAAGCTTGTGTCACTTCCATAAATGTTTGATAATAAAAATACATGCAGCAGGACCCAAACTACATATAGAGGAACATAATTGAAAGAGCTATTTGAAACAAGAGAATCTTGAAATGCTCAGTCATTAGATTGTGTGTCTGGATCATACTAGCAATTTTTGATAGACATGTTTCCTCCAATTCATTCTGTATATTCTGTGATGTGCTGCATGGTTCCAGAGCCTGCCACTTGGTGTACTCAGGTTAATCATGGAAGAGTACCACAAGTATTAAATAACTACATGCAGCTGAACAGAACTCAGGCTAGTAGAGGCAGTCTTAGTGACCTCATCACTTGTAAGTAGCTCATTGATACCATTGCTCCCTCAATTTCTTCCGCCTTACCAGCAGCCTCATCACCGCGATCGCCACAGCCAGCCCGACCACTGTCAACACCAGCTGTACTTTGTTAAAGTTTTCGGATAGCACGTCGAACGTGCCCGAGGTTGCGACACGCGTCAAGAACAAGTCAGAACAAGTCCGTTCCCACCGCGAGCACCAGAGTCGTCAATTCTAGCAACGACGGTGCAGTAATGATTTGACGCACGTCGGCCATCTGTTCCAGGTCGTCAACCAATTCTGCATCTTGAAGTAAATAATTAATGCCGCGCACCTCGTAGTGGTGCGACAACACCAGCCGACCGTCGTCGGGCAGTACTGGCTCGTATTGCGCCAGCATTTCCTCTGCTTCTTCGCTCGCCGGGTTTCGTTTCGGCCGGCGCGGGTTCAGTAGGCGGCGTGGAATGGAATGAACGCTGTTTTTCCGACTCGATACTACATAAGACGAGAGATGAGAAACACCTTGGATGAACGCTACGATCACTCACTTTTAATGTCCTTGGTCGACACTCCGAACCTCGTAGTTGTCGTCGCAAGAGCAGTGACGGCATGCGGTATCAAGAATGCCTGCTCATACACCGAAAATTCAGTTGTCCTGGTGGAGTACGAGGTAATGTCCGAACTGTGAACAACCCCGCGTTTGTCGTTCATCAGTACCCTCCTATACGTGCCGAATGCACACGTACCTCGAAATCTTCGCGTCAGGCCCATATCCTTCGTACATCTCCACGGAAACGACGCGATGACCCTTTACATTCCCAGCTTCCGTACTGTCGTCGTAATATGAATATACAAGCCAGTTTTCGTCGAGCACGGCCTTGATGTCGCATTTCCCGTCCACGACCGGCAAGGAGACGTGGTACAACACGGTACCCTTGACTGTGTCGACCACGTACAGGCCACATGGACGCAAAGAAGTCGATGAGGAAGCAGATGCGCGCGAGGGCGCAGAGATTATCACGCTCAAATGGGGATTGGGATACTTGTACAGCGTACTCCTGTCCCCCTTGACCCTCCCCACGCTCGCCACATCATGACCCTTGTGGGAATTCTTGATGGAAACAACTTCATTCTCATCACCAAAGGACACCCCACGTTGGGAAAGCCACATGGAAGAAAGAGAGTTCGTCATTCAAACCCAGCTGGTGGCCGAGCACTTGATTACCGGCTCGCAG
>JBBPOJ010001116.1:0-16383 GCA_038091395.1 Leccinum rimulosum | reverse complement strand
GAACGGTTCTTGGACAAGGATGGTAGTCTGAATGAGGACAAGGTTCCATGGATATTCGGGTTTGGGCGTCGAATCTGGTACGTGGATGCCGATTTTCTTGCTCTGATTATTCGCGTTTTGTTTTGCTGAGAACGGCGAGCGCCTGCAGCCCTGGAAGACACGTCGCAGAAGTGTCGCTGTGGTCAGCGATGGCGTGCATCCTGGCGTTGTTCACTATCGAAAAGACAGTGGGGTCTGAAAACGTCAAGTGGACGACAGGACTTTCGAGGTGCGTGACCATGGCTGTTCTGATTGTCTTGTCGGAGAATTAACGCGCTGACGGGTCTAACAGCAGCCATCCGCTTCCTTTCCCGTGTAAATTCGTGCCGAGGGACAAAGGGGTGGATGCTCAGAAGCTCGCATCGCTAATTTATGCAAGCCGAGTCGACTTGTAACATATCTTTTTGTTTCTCGTGCCACTGTGGAAGGCCCGAACTACTCATCACTACTCATCATGCTCTCGTGCTCTACACTTTTCTTGTTGAATCAAAGGTCCACAGTTGTGAGGAAAGCAACAAAAAGGCGACACACCACGACACAGCGCGAGATCCTAATTGGATTACCAACTCGCTCTCACTCAGCCATTGCGCCGAACCCATTTGTTCTTCATTTCGTGTCATAAATTGCGCCAGCATGCAAATTGGGCAATTCACTATCACACGAGGTTTTTCTACTCACTATCATTCGTTTTCTGGTGAGGATTGCAATGGATGCTACCAAGCAGACATACGCGCTCAGCCTATCAAGACCGGCCGTATGGAACTTAAGCACCGCGTCGTTCTTGCTCCCATGACCCGCGTGCGAGCGTATGCCTCCCATGTCCACGGTCCTCAGCAAGCATCCTACTATTCTCAGCGGGGTTCCGTTCCAGGTACTCTACTCATCACGGAGGCCACAGTCATTTCCTACAACGCAGGAGGTACATTCGATGTACCGGGTATCTATACCGACGCACAAATTGAAGGCTGGAAAAAGGTGCGCATTGTTTTTCTGTCTTCCGCCGATCCATCCCACACTCGTATAACGGCTTGTTCGTAATCGCGCCAGGTTACGAACGCAGTTCATGCCAAAGGATCGTACATTTTTCTCCAATTGTGGGCATTGGGTCGGGTCGCCGATGTAGATTTTCTTCACGATTGGATGGTAAGACTAGATCAACTCAACAGGCATAGAAAGGGACTGCCGTGCCGAATCATCGTACATATTATAGTCTGCCTCGGGATGTAAGTACATAAGTGAGGGCGCCAAGGTCAGAGTTCATCCGCCCAATGAACAACGCCGTCCGCGAACGGCCAATCATTGTATCCGAAGGTCGTCAGCAGGTAGTATTTTGAGCGTGTCACAGACGATTTGAGTAAATCCTCAATTGAGCATCGATGCAGTGCGAACGGGACCGGCCAGAGGACCGTGACTTCGTGAGGATCAAGTTCAGGAACGGTACCCGCGACAACTTCCAGACGTACCATGCTTTCGGACACAGGGCAGACATCCCCGTCACCGAGTTCATTTACCACATCGAGGTGCGTTTTTGTTGCCTCGCACGCGGTTCACTCATGGATATCTGCCTTCCCTTCAGAACTACGCCATCACCTCCCAGAAGCAATGGGTTGCTACCTGCAACGCTGGCTTGGACGACACCTACCTCCACATTGGTTCTCAGAAGGGTGCTACGACGACTGCCTTTGGTCCCTGCGCTGCAATCATCTTCGTCGGCATCTTCGCTCTCGCAAAATATATCAAGCGTTCGCGCGCCAAGAAGCAGTACATCCAGCTCGGTGACGACGAGGTGAGCTCCCGTTATGTTCGCGATACTTGTAGCTTCGGGTCTCCATCTCCACAGGCACGACTCTCTTGCTGATGCCTCGTCATATAGGCACGCGTCGCCACTCAGCAAGGTGCAACCATGTCCGAGAAGGCTCGCCGACCTCTCTGAACGTTTAGATTCCCAGCGACGTTTGACGTCGGGGATGGGTAAGGTGCGGCTGATACGCGCATACCTAGGCATGTCTTTTCTTTTCTATATATATATGGCATTCCGAATCGCTACAGTTTCCCGCCGTGGCTCCCTAGTGGTCGCCGCGTCTCACGTCAGCCCATTGGTGACGTGTCTTCGTAGCCTGGGTCTGTGTGGTTGATTGTTCGTGGCAATGTCCACCTTTCCATTGACCGTGACAAATCCCCCAACCTCGTATACCGTCGCTCTATCTCCTGTGTGGTGCTGACGTGCTTCCCATTCGGTCCGCGCTTCAGGTGCACGAGTCGTGACTTCAATCAAGCCAAGGCATTGCATTCGGGCCCCATTCACACGCTTTGCTTCTCCTAATTCTGCCCATTCGCCTCACTGGCCTCAATATCCAAACAAGCTAAATCTGGATCAAGACGAATATGACTTAGTTCGTGACTGCCAGTGTGATAGGCGGACGGGGGGCTTTCTGACGTTTCCACTGAGTTTGGTCTGACTTACTTTTGCAGCCAACGATCCGAACCCGCCACCAAAGCTCAAGACCACGCTTCCTGTCGGGGTCCGAGGGGCTGGCATGACTGCGAAATACCTGACCATTTACAATACCCTCCTGCTCTTTTCAAGCCAATCAAGGTTGGCCGGATGCTTCAGCACCGCGTCGTCCTCTCACCTTTGACCCGTTTCCGAGCATATGCCTCCCATGTTCCCGGGCCTCATCCTACTACGCTCAGCGCGCCTTCACACTTGGGACACTTCTCATCACGGAAGCTACATTCATTCTCCCATAACGCAGGAGGATATGCACACATCCCAGGTATCTATACAGACGAGCGAACTGATGGTTGGGAAAAGGTACGTGATGCATCTATGGGTTTCGTCCAGTTTTTGAATCTTGACCCGTGTATGATAAATTAGGTCACAGACCTGAGACGCGGTCCATGTGAAGGGATCGTACATTTTCCTCCAACTCTGGGCACGGGATCGCGCTGCAGATGCAGACGTCCTTGAGAAGCCGCCCTCGCCGTATGTGTCTGTGTCGGATTCACGTTGTCCGGCCAGCCGAAGGGACCGCGCCCGTTGACCGAGGATGAGATCAAAGTGTACATCGCCGCGTATTCAAAAGCGGAAGGAGACGCCGTGCACCGGGCTGGATTCGACGGTGTGTGGATAATGGCAAACGGTTACCTGGTGGACCAGTTCCTTCAGACAGTGTCCAACAACCGCACGGATAGATGGGGTGAAGGCCGGATGAGGTTTGCGAGGGAGATCGTCACGGCGGTCGTGGATGCTGGTGAAGACCGGGTTGGCTTTCGGATCAGTCCCTGGAGCACTTATCAAGGTAAGAAGTTATCGGCTGCAGGGATCTGCGCGTTGTTCTATGTACTCATTTTGTGTTTCGCCAGACATGAAGATAGAGAGTCGTCGACCAATGTTTGCATACCTTGCTACCGCTCTACGTGACAAGCACCCGAGGATGGCGTGTCTGCATGCCAGTGCAGTCGAGGCTCGCATTTGTGGGTACGATGAAGTAGACGTCCATTCGAGCGAGGACAACTAGTTCTTGAGGGAGTCTTGGCAAGGGGGTGAAGGTGGCGAGGAGAGGGTGTTCATAACGGCGGGCGGGCATACCAGCGAGACAGCGTTGCGCTATGCTGAGCGGGAAGGGGGTCCCGTAGCATTGCATTCGGGCGGCTCTACATAACGAACGACCCGAGTGTTCCTAAGCTTTCAGGACGACAAGCTGCGCTTCGCTCACACTCCGTCTTGTTCGACCACTACCAGCCCGATCTTCCTGCGCGGCTAGTACAGACGAATGTGTCGTTAACGCCTGGGGATCGCTCAAAGTACTACCTTAGACTGCCGGCCCGGGGAAACACGACGACCTTCTGATACAATGATTGGCCGTTCGCGGACGGCGTTGTTCATGGGGCGGATGGATTCTGACCTTGGTGCCTTCACTTATGTATGTACTTACATCCTGAGGCAGACTATAATATGTACGATGATTCGGCACGGCACAGTCCCTTTCTATGCCTCAACTTATCTAGTCTCACCATCCAATCGTGACAGTGTCACAGACGACTTTTTCCTACAGGCAGCCACTGAGTAAATCCTCAATCGAGCATCAATGCAGTGCGAACGGGACCGGCCCCAGAGGACCGTGACCTCGTGAGGATCAAGTTCAGGAACGGCACCCGCGACAACTTCCAGACGTACCAATGCTTTCGGACACAGGGCAGACATCCCCGTCACCGAGTTCATCTACCGCATCAAGGACCGAGGTGCGTTTTTGTTGTCTCGCACGCGGTTCACTCGTGGATATCTGCCTTCCCTTCAGAACTACTCCATCACCTCCCAGAAGCAATGGGTTGCTACCTGCAACGCTGGCTTGGACGACACCTACCTCCACATTGGTTCTCAGAAGGGTGCTACGACGACTGCCTTTGCTCCCTGCGCTGCTATCAACTTTGTCGGTATCCTCGATCTCGCAAAATATATCAAGCGTTCGCGCGCCAAGAAGCAGTATGTCCAGCTAGGTGACGACGAGGTGAGCTCCTGTTTTGTTCGCGATACTTGCAGCTTCGGGTCTCCATCCCCACGACTCTCTTGCTGATGCCTCGTCATATAGGCACGCGTCGCCACTCAGCAAGGTGCAACCATGTCCGAGAAGGCTCGCCGACCTCTCTGAACGGTTAGATTCCCAGCGACGTTTGACGTCGGGGATGGGTAAAGTGCGGCTGATACGCGCATACCCAGGCATATCTTTTCTTTTCTTTTTTTGCTTCCTTCTAAATCTCAGTTGTCCTTGCCTCTCTCTAGCTTTCTGTTGATAATGGAGAACGGGACGACGCGTGCCCTATGGACTCAGAGGACGCGGAACCAACCACCCCCTGCCCCCAACCGCGCGTCCTCCCATCGATACCCTCCGCGACTTCCGACATTCCATTAACGTACCATGCTTTCGGACACAGGGCAGACATCCCCGTCACCGAGTTCATTTACCGCATCGAGGTGCGTTTTTGTTGTCTCGCACGCGGTTCACTCATGGATATCTGCCTTCCCTTCAGAACTACTCCATCACCTCCCAGAAGCAATGGGTTGCTACCTGCAACGCTGGCTTGGACGACACCTACCTCCACATTGGTTCTCAGAAGGGTGCTACGACGACTGCCTTTGGTCCCTGCGCTGCTATCAACTTCGTCGGTATCCTCGATCTCGCAAAATATATCAAGCGTTCGCGCGCCAAGCAGCAGTATATCCAGCTAGGTGACGACGAGGTGAGCTCCTGTTTTGTTCGCGATACTTGCAGCTTCGGGTCTCCATCCCCACGATGCCTCGTCATATAGGCACGCGTCGCCACTCAGCAAGGTGCAACCATGTCCGAGAAGGCTCGCCGACCTCTCTGAACGGTTAGATTCTCAGCGACGTTTGACGTCGGGGATGGGTAAGGTGCGGCTGATACGCGCATACCCAGGCATATCTTTTCTTTTCTTTTTTTGCTTCCTTCTAAATCTCAGTTGTCCTTGCCTCTCTCTAGCTTTTTGTTGCAATCGAACTATTGACACACATTTACGGCGTGGTGAGGGTTGATTACGAGGTAGCCTCCTACAACCCCGCTTCCCACCTCCACCCCCGGTTCAGTATGGCATTCCGAATCGCTACAGTTCCCGCCGTGGCTCCCTAGTGGTCGCCGCGTCATGTCAGCCCATTGGTGACGTGTCTTCGTAGCCTTTTCCCGCCGTGCGTGGGTCTGTGTGGTTGATTGTTCGTGGCAATGTCCACCTTTCCAATGACCGTGACAAATCCCCCAACCTCGTATACCTTCGCTCTATCTCCTGTGTGGGGCTGACGTGCTTCCCATTCGGCCCGCGCTTCAGGTGCACGAGCCGTGACTTCAATCAAGCCAAGGCATTCGGACCCCATTCACTTCTCCTACTTCGGCCCATTCGCCTCACTGGCCTCAATATCCAAACAAGCTAAACCTGGATCAAGACGAATACGACTTGGTTCGTGACTGCCAGTGTGGTAGGCGGACAGAGACCCACCATGGATACGAATCCGCGACGACCACGACAGGATCCTCCTCCGCATACACCTATTGGGGCGGTGACAATGCCGCACTGCGTAGAAACACTCCAAGTCCACGGATACAACGACGGAGACACGTCGTGGTTACGTGCGAGACGCTTGGTCTGTCGGATGCACCCACCCCCGTCAAGCATCTCGGTCGATTCACCTCGTCTACTTCGACCTCTGCGTCGATCTCGGGCGCGCCGGGCTTGAATAGAGACGGTCGCGTATCTTCAAGGCTACAGTGGTTCTTCCTTCGCTAACCGGTTTTTTCCGTCGAGGATCGCTGTCACAGATTTCGGTGTCTCCGTCCGGGCGGGGAGTATCTGCACAGACGACGCCTGTGAGGACGCCGACGCCCGTCGTCGCATTATCTACAAAGGAGTCGACGATTCGCCCGGGCGCTGGTGAGCGGGATTGTTCCAAGACGAAACTCGGGAGTAGGCATCATCGGCCTGTTCTGCTTCGGGCGATGCGTTCCGCATCCACGCCGACGAATTTGAGTACTGGGTTGATGAAATATTCGCAAGGATTTTGGGAGTCTATGCCTATGACGTCAATCACTCCTTGTTCGTCTTCGTCTTCGTTGTCCCTTTCACCGTCGATGTCGAAGCCTGCCGCGGGATGGATCGGTGAGAGAACGGCGCCTGTTGTAGAGAAAAGATGTCGTCGTTGGAAGCCGCCAGGTCGCAATTCACGCCCTCTGCCAAGTCTAGATGGCTGTTTCCCGCTCCGCGTCGTGCGACGAGTGCTGGGTCGACGCATTCGTCGAGTTCGCAGCCTGCTTCGCATTCATTTCTGACGTCCACGCCCACGTCTGGGTCGTACTCCTCTCCTGGCTTTGTGCCTTCTCTTGCTCCTGCTCCAACCCTCAGCAACCCGACCACATTGCTGCCTGCTTTCTTGAAGGCGACGAGGGAGAAGCGAAAAAAGACGTCTAGTAGGACGAGGGAAAGTTGTCGATCTGTTGAGGTCGTCTTCGGTGGATGCGGGCAACTCCCTTGTGTACTTAAATTCTGAGGCAGACTGTAATATGTACGATTTAGCACGACAGTCCCTTTCTGTGTAGTAGATATATCATCCAGATGTATGGATTATGTTGAGTTGATGGAAGTTCGGCGGCTACTACTGTGATTCAGATCGTCCGGTCGTGACGGGGAATGTCACAGAACACACATTAATCTCTTTTTTTGCTACAGCCATCGTTGAGCAAATCCTCAACTCAGCATCACTGCGAACGGTCAACGTAAGTTTAGCGCCACTGCTCAGCGAAAGTATCGCGCCATGGACGCAGCCCGAAGTCTCAACATGTTCGTCGACCACGCGACAACGATTTTCATTTTCGAAGTGTAATCGCCCCTACCGTGGCCGACTCGGCACTGGACCATGCCGCATCACGGAAAGAGCCTCCCATCAACGTCGGACGCGTGCCATCCAAACGTACCTTGATGGGGAGAAAGGTCGGTATGTAAAGTGCGGAGACCGCGCATTCGCTACGCCGTCTTCGTCGAAGCTCTGACTGTCATCCTCGAACACCCGCGCGCTCTAGCAACTGTTTTGATGCCGGAATAATTTGAAGTAGCGTCTAGGAGCAACAAGTTTCCCGCTCGGAGAAGGAAGCCTGCTGAAGGGAGTGTGAGGCAGAAATAGTTACGACGGCATATATGCTGCTCGCGAAGCGGTTTGCGCATCATTGCGATGACCTTAATTTCGCAAAAGACTTACTTCACCGCTTCCATTGTGCTTGCATTCTACCTCGATCAATGTCTCGAACCGTTGATTTGGACTTGGTACTTGATGCTACATGATGCACATGCGAGTCTCACGACCGCATATGCCAGTCTTTAGCGCTTCAGCGCTGATCCGTGTACATAATGATCACTCCTCCAGTCGATCTTCAGCTCCAACGAATTGAGGGGTGCAAAGTTGCTCTTCCTCGTGACAGGATGACTAGGCTCAGGTACTTATCCTAACAGATCCTGAGCGGATCGCCAGTCCGTTACTTGGCCAAACAATACTGATTGTCTCACTCACAGCTCGTCGAGAATGACCTCTAGCCTTGGAATCTCGGCTGAGCATTCACAAAACCCATTACACTTGGGGGGTATATTTAAATAGGTGGTGCGTTACTTCGTTGACATTCGAGATCGTATGATGATTGAACCATTAGATTCTTGGACCATCTATGATAGACAGATGGAGTACATTCTGCCGATATACGTGTGATCACACACTGCGGCTATGTGTGCTGGACCTTGGATCAAAGGGTATCTTTCTCGGATCGTGCACTATCCGGACAAACTGATTTGATGATGCGGTGGTGTTCTTGGCATGATGAGCACGGGTGCTGTTTTAAGCGCACAGATATCGGAGATGAAGTTGAAATGGTATGTACTACGCCTTTACTGCCACAGCTCCACTCAGAAGCAAATTTTATATCAACTAGACAAGCAATACCAGAGTCTTATATTTACCTCCTCAGTGTGCAATGCGTCGCCTCCTTGTGTGAAGGTTTCGCTTCTTTCATTGGATCTCTCTACACCTCAGTCGTGGTACAACGTCCGCGAGCAGCCGGAGACCCCGTTATCCATGTCCCACCAGCTTTTGACTTGGCTTCTTTACCGCCGGACGACCTAGCGATACGACCTCTTCGAAGCGCATTGTTCGCTCGATGGTCGATAATGGTTGGTCCGCCCTTCTAGCGGCCTTATCGTTCATATATATCCACCAACCTTTTCGATGAGCTCTTTGCCGAGGTCCTCACAAGCTATCATGACCAACGTCGCTGGAATGCTCGCGTTGACGATACCTGGGGATTCGTTCCTCACGAGTCTCGCTAAGTTTGCTATCCCGTCCCGCGTGGTCGCAAGCTTAGATATCGAACCTGCGAGTCGCGCCCCGTTCGGCAGTATTGCTTACGCTGAGTTCCCCTGTTCCACCCCCGGGATTAACCGAGCGGAATTTTATCTGCTTGAAGGTGTTGGTCTTGAATGCGCCGTTCCGAAGCCTCTGAGAGAGCTGGTATATCATCATGGAGGCGCTTCAGAATGCGGACTATCTCCTCACGATGAAAGGTTGTGCAACCGTCTCTACCAGAAGATCAAGTCCGTTCGCCGGTGGTCCCAATGCTCCGCCCCGGTTGATCTCTGGGTCAGCAGGTAAGCACCCAACGGAGGCAGATCATCTTCGGTCACAATCAGCTCAGCATCCTCTTTTAGCAGACATTGACCCCGTCCACCTCGTCATTCAGACTCTTATTCGAGGCTTCCGAGAATTTGGAAGATTCGGCATTCCAGGACGTGGATGCGTTACGCAAGCTACGCTCGGAGATGATCAGTATGCAATCTGATGCGATGGAGGTGCTTGGCAAGGGGGAGATTAACGACGAACTCGCAGTTTCTGTTTCTTCCGTTGGCCTGTCTCCTCGAAATAGCCTCTTCCATCAGGGACGTGTCAGTGGTATCCATTTTCCCAGGACTTTGGTAAGTTTGGTTTGTATCGTGTGGTTAACAAGTCTCCTCATCGAGTAGCCCACGCTCTTCGCCCCAATCGTCAAGGTCCAGATGGGGAGGTTGTCGTGATTATCACCAATATACAGACACGGCCTTTTCCATCTTAGTCCAGTCGCTCTGGCACCAGCCTTGGAAAAAATCCTCAAACGGTTCTCGTCGCAAAAAACTCGCGACAATTCCGTCATCCAACACTGGCTTGACCGTTCAACCATGGACGAAGATGACGGGCCCACTTCCATCCCTTGGCGTGAACATGTCCTTGAAGTAGCAAACTGGGACATCGCCATCCACATTCGTCTCGATTTTCTGCGCGACGACTTTGCACTGCTCGCCAATCAGGGTATGTCTTCCGTACACTTATGTTTCACTCCTTCGGCTGATAACACTCTTCCCAGATCTCACGCTCTTACAGATCATGGATGTCTTCAAACTGCTTACAAAAACGTTATATAGATACCTCATCACGCGATGCCGTAGAGCACATCGGCATACGTCTCGTTCAAAAAGATGAATCCGTCCGTGGCGCACCGAAGCTCGGAGTCCTCGATCATGTCCTCGGCTGGCTCGCAAACGAGGTAGCGCACATATCCAAACCAATCCCGAGGTCTGTCCCGCATTTGTCTTCCCATTAAGTAGTCTCCCCAAGTTCTTACGCAGCCCCGGATCTTTTTGTCCTTCTGAACTGGTCCTGTGGCCTTTACACAACCTGTCTCTCCGCGTCTTCCAACTTTGTTTCGTCCGACGCCTCAGGCTGGCGGATCCTCACAACTGTCCTTGCCACCTTCCTCGATCTCCTGGTAAATCCTTCGACACGGACGAAACCCTCCATGCAAAAAAGCGCCTTCGTTTGCACACGCAGGGCACTTTGTTCTGCCCCAGAACGCCTTCATGTTCTCATGTCAACCCTAGTCGCTCACGCAATATCGAGCCAAACACCTCTCATATTCGTAACTCTTCTAAGCACAGCTGCCGATGTCTTGATCCGGCTCAAAAACATCAAGGACCAGTCGATCAAGCAGATCCCACCCTCCATCAAGGTAAGCGGCTGTTGTCCGTCCCCCCTACTAGGCGCTGCTCGACAATTTTACTCAGGAAGGTATCATCAACCTGTGTACCACTCATGTCGTCATGTCGAGGATCCCAGTCCCTGCTCACTCTTCTGTATGTCTGCTCACCGATGCGCGTCAATCTACTCATCGTCTCCAGAACGCACTGTATGGCTTTATACATACATATATCGGTCTTTCTACCTCGATTTTACCGACGATGGAAAAGGCTCTCCTTCCCTCTTCCGAACACTCCCTCAGTGGTAGGTTATCTTGCCTGCCCCGTGCATTTATCGCCTACTTCATGTTCTTGTGGTCATTGCCGACTTTTTTCTCGTATAAGCACACCCCCTCGACCTACCTATTCTCAAGAAATTCCTCACCGCCTCTCTCAACTCTGCCAAATCTAGCAACCCCATAGTCCGCAAAAATGCCTCGGCACTCACTCTTCAACGTTTTGCTACCAAAGTTCCCTGCAGAGTTTATGGAGACTGCCGTATCCGAGGTGCTGACACTCCCCCTGACCGGAAAGACAACAGGGATCGGTCACCGGTTAACGCTATATACAATGCTCACGATGGTCCCTAAACACGACGCCGCCTCGATGACTCTATCAAAGGCTCTCCCGACGCTGATCGTCAAAGAGACAAACGATGCCGCGACTTCGTTGCTCGTGCGCACCCTTCCCGCACATATGAACCACCTGCTCGCGTGCAACATGCCCATTCCGGCCGACGTCACAGTGCTCATCGCCAAGGAGATGGGCAGCACCAAGCCAGTGATAAAGCGGGCGTTTGTGAGCATCGTTGGCGCTGCATTGTGGGATCTCGACGTCACAGATGCGACCATCTTCGGTGCATTGGAGGGATGTATCAAGGCAGTAGGATTCGAATCCACTGGGTGCGCCCGCAGTCCTTTGGAGGGATATGTCGCTTTGGCCATCCTGCTCGGTCCACTTTCCGTTTCTGGCGTCTTTGTTAAGCAATATATATTTTCATTACTTAATGCCGGCGCTTTCGTAGATGCTGACATTGGTTCGCGGAGCTTTACCGTAGAAACGTTTACGGGAACTCCCAATCTTTCCTCGTGTCACAGAACTTGAAGCTCAGCGACGCCGAAGACGCCCGGTGGCTCCTCCGCGCTGCCCACCTCGCCGTGCCAAAGCTCGAGTCTGAGCTTGTCGAGATTCAAAACCTGAGGTTCGTAGTAGTATATGTGCTAGCGTCGTGGACATGTTGACTGACGAAGAGTCCCTTTGCAGGGTCGTCTTCGGTTCCTCCATCTCGCGATACACACGCGGTTTTTGGACATGCGAACGTACTCGTGGAATCGGTGACGAAGCGACCAGCCTGAGTGCTTCTGAACGCGGTACTTTGCGATGCCCTGACTGCGTCTCTGAGCAGACCCGTGAACGTTGCATCAAGCTCCAAAGCGGTGGCGGCTGCTTCGCCAGGGGAGGAACAAGAAAAGCCCGTTGTTGTGGACAAGCAGAGACGGTATGCAGTCTTCGTGCTCGCCTGCGCCAGCTTTGGGGACGGGGATAGGCGGCTGGAAGATGGTGACAAGAGGGCGCGTGAGGAGTTGATCGTAATTTGGGTGGTGCACACTGTTATCTGTACGTCCCGAGTATCGTTCTTCTGACCGTTTTTGTGATGGTTAACAGGTGGTGCTGTGGATCGAGTTGTGTCAGAGGGCGGCGTGGATTCGCTCGCGGTCGTAAGTGGGCATGTCGATTTGGCGCGTGTCCTTGAGGCGTCCATGTTAGATCCTAAGGTGCATTTTCGTTCTGTTGTTTCGCGATCGCTGAGTTGATGCTCGTCGTTTTGGGTACTCGTTCTTTGTCTACGTGTCCGTGTCCGTATATGCGACGCGCAGCTTGCGATCAGCACTCACCCTGGCGTTTGTAGCTTCGCACCTCGTATTGCCGCATGTGATGGAACAGCTCCAGGCGGACATCAACGGCAAAGAGTTGATCGCGTTGACGAACGAGGACCTTAGCATTTGGGAGACGCCAGAAGGCGTCAATGGTGAGATCTCGATCCTCCGTTGTTATTCTTTGGCTGACCGCTCTGGTCGCACGTTCTTCTTCTCTTCCTTCCACGAATGGTGCTCGCGACGCGAAAAAAGGGACGAAGGGCCGAAGAAGGGCAGGGACGCAGACATTGCGCGATGGGAAGCCGAGCTGCGACACAGCATCGCGAACAAAAAGTCGTCCAAGTCGGGCGGGGGGCTATCCAAGGAAGAGCACGCGTTGGTGCAGGCGCAACTCGCGAAAGAGGCCGAGGTCCGGAAGGCCGTCGGTACCATCCGAGCGCAGCTTCTCCGTGGGTTCGCGTTTGTCCGGAGCGTGGTCGAGGGCGGGGGCGAGAGCTTGAGGGGTTACTTGAGGTCTCGCAAAGTGCTTGGTCGAGGGGGCGATGGGTGGGCAGTTGGGGGTGGGTTGTGTGCCCGAGGAGCAGGCGGCGGAAGGGTTGAGTTGTCAGTCCTCTTTGTCTTCGGTGCTTGTCCTTCTCTGACGCAGACTGTTTCTGTTCGGGATCTCTTTGACGCGACCACTCACCAGCGCTGGTCGTTCGCGTACTGTACAGGCGCCGTTCGATGCCGCAACGTTTTCGTTACGCATTCTTCTTACTCGAGTGCGTCGTGCGCAAAGGTGGGATGGGTGTTAGTAAGGAACAGCGGGAGCAAGGCGAGGATGAGGTTCTGGAGCAGATTGTGCTTGCATTGGACGTGATCAAGTTTCATCGAAGCGAGTGTACGTCTTATTCGCTCACTTTCGTCTCGTTGCCCGCTCTCTGACCCATCTACAGGTTTAGAGTCCGCTTTTCCTCACAAGACGACGCTCGAACACGTGCTACACGTAGTGCGAACGCAACCGCGACTGAGCAAAGATGCGTCCTCGCTTCTGATCGATCTCTGCGAGGCGATCTAGGCGAACGCGACGCGGGAAGAAATAGGAGTGTTGATCGAGGGGACACTCCTCTCGGAGACGTACGCTCGAAATTCGTGATTGCAAGCACTTCAGGTGAGTTGAGTGAACGGGGGATTCTTGCTTACTTTCTGACGATCGGTGTTGGGGCGATGGGCAACAGTCATTTGATCTCACAGATTTGGACTGGTCGCCTGCCACGACGAAGACGAGCAGAATGCGCGATTGGCTAGTCACTTCTGGGAGGATAACGGGATGGATGCGTCGGAGACCTCGTCGAGCGCACCGACGAATCTGCCATCAAGCCATTCGTCGTTCCCTTCACTGGTCCTCTCATTCGTGTTGCCACGTAAGCGTCGACTTATCCGCCTGGCGTCAAAATTGCGATCCTGTCTGCACTCGCTACGATGCTGGAACGGATACCGAACCACCTCAAGCCGTTCTTCCCGCAGCTGCAGCGGACGTTTGTCAAGTCCGTCAGCGATACGTCCAGCACATCGTCGTGCGCACGCGCGCTGCGGACGCGCTCGGCATTCTGATGCGCAGTCAACCGGTGGTGACGGGACTCGTCGCAGGTGCGCGAGGGAGCGAGGAGGAAATTACGGCGAGCTATGTGTTGACGTCGTCGAATGTCGTGCGCAGCGCGGCGGTGCACGGCGGGGTTAGCGACGGTTGGGGAGACATGCGTCGCGTTGGTCCACGAAGCGTCGGCGGATGGCAGTCGAAAATCTGCCCGATGTAAAGGGATATGCTACCGCGGATCTGTTCGTGAACTATTCGACCAAGAACTTGTGGAGGATGTGAATCACCAGTTTGAACAATTACCCGAGACCGTGTTCACACCCCAACCACTTCATTTCAGGATCGGAAGGGTCGACAATATCACATCAATCTCGCATCTGGGGAAACTGTGGTCCCTGCACCAATGGAGAGCATCATCGGATCTTCTCTGCTTGTTCAGGGTGTTGTCGTGTTTGGAAACCAAGTTGGTGTTCTCATTGAGCCTCGCCTTGGACATCCCATCGACGTCAAGGACGAGAAAGTGGTAGCCGAGTTTAGAAACCAGATATGGTACGTGCCTTTACCCACAACTACTAAGCATGCTCGTCGACTGAAGAGTGCAACGTATCTTCGAAACAGATTGCTGGGCACACTCCTAAAATCCTCTAATACCAACCGTGTCCCAACGGACGCCGACCACGCGATGACGTGTCACGCAGACAACAGCTACGACGACGACGCCAAGGTGCACGCCCTCTCCCTCTCTCCCTCCGTCTCCCTCTCCACCCATCGTGTCCCAACGGACGCCGACCACGCGACGACGTCAACGACGTTTTTCACGCCGACAGCAGCTACGACGACGACGACAAGGAGGAGGCCCACATGCACGCACACACACTCTCTCCCTCCCCTCTCCCTCTCCCTCTCCCTCTCCACCCATCGTGTCCCAATGGACGCCGACCACGCGACCACGTCGACCACGTGTCATGCAGACAGCAGCTACGATGACGACGAGGACGCGCACGTGCATGCGCTCTCCCCCTTTCCCTCCCCCTCTCCCTCTGCTCCCTTTCCCTCTCCACCCACCGTGAACAACCGGATACCGACCACGCGAAGAGGATGACGACGCGACGACAAGGTGACAGCGGCGACACCCGCTTATATGCAACTTGAAATGAAAGCGCAAATGTGTGTTTGCACACGAGCGCGAGGCGAGGGTCCCTGGGTATTACCACAACGGCTCGCTCACGACATACGACGACTCGGACGGTGACGTTGGCGCGACGGCGCTGATGACGTCACGACGACGACGACGATTCTCGTTTGCCCGCATGCGCTCTCCCCCTCTCCCTCTCCCTCTCCACCCACCGTGAACAAACGGATACCGACCACGTGAAGAGGACTACGACGCGACGACATCGACGACGACAAGGTGACAGCGGCGACACCCGCTCATATGCAACTTGAAATGGAAGCGCAAACGTGTGTTTGCACACGAGCGCGAGGTGAGGGTCCCCGGGTATTACCACGACGGCTCGCTAACGACATACGACGACTCGGACGGTGACGTTGGCGCGACGGCGCTGATGACGTCACGACGACGACGACGATTCTCGTCTGCCCCCGCTGCCCCACTGTCCCCATCTCCCCAGCGGAAATACCCGCCGCGCTGAGCCTCAGGCTGTTCTCGTGACCCCCTACTAGGCTGTCTTCGCTGTTGCCCTTTAGATTAGATCAATTATTATTAATTATCAGCTCACCTGGATACTATAACATATCAAGTTTTTTATTCGGCTTACGCCGGTTTTACTGAGTCGAATTTGGGAAAGAACCAAGTTCGCACAATGAGCCGGCGGGCCAAGTAGCTGAGCCGTGGGTGGCATTTCTGTGGAACTAGGCATTATGTAGTACTAGGATTCAGTAGTAACTCCAAGTCTGGGTTCTCATCGGAGGTTTTCTGTGGGATTGGGAGGCTGTGAAATACTGGGAACAGGGTGATGGGACTGTACCATTCTGTAGGACTCTGGGAGATTTTTGGTGGAAGCTGTGAATTGCTGTGGAAGCTGTAAATGGAGTGGTAGATCTGTATCATTCTGTAGGACTCTGGGAGATTTTTGGTGGAAGCTGTGAATTGCTGTGGAAGCTGTAAATGAAGTGGTAGATCTGTACCATTCTGTAGGACTCTGGGAGATTTTTGGTGATTTGCTGATGGGGTATCATGGTCTTTCGTATGATGAATATCGTGGATCATACCGGTGAGTCTGATCTTTTCAACGGACTGCTGGGTGAATGTTCACGAACCTCGAATACAGCGAAAGTGAT